>JADNYI010000579.1:0-20676 GCA_015501065.1 Infundibulicybe gibba | reverse complement strand
ATATAAACATAGCTACATACTCTTGCATTCACTACGTTTAATCATTTATCAGATTCCCCCTCTACTGCCTCCTGACCCAGGAGACTTCAGACCTTGCTAAGTGTCCTTGAGTCTTTACTGTCGACTCATTGACTTGTGTTAGCAGGACGTAACAACTTCAGTGGCATGAATTTTTCTGACAAACTTTCTGTTAGTAGTATGTATATTTATTAGAATAATCTCTGCTTTACTAATTACATAAGTGCATCCAGTTGTTACACTCAAGGACATTCTCTCATTTTACTATACATAACATATATCTATCTAATAATATCTTTTAATCCCCATCTGCCTCCTCCACTCTCAACAAGTTAGTCAAGTGTTACTCATCTGAGCACAGCTCACCAATATAATAATCAATACAGTCATTGTTTCTAATAGTACAAAAACAAGAAAAAGGGTTACTAATTAAATTAGTTATATCAGTCCACTTAGATCCATGCACCATATCATGTAATGTAATATTGGCTTGGGAAGATTGTGAGATAATGAGCTAGGAGTAGTATGAAGAATGGATAAAAATGATGGGACCCAAAGGAGGAGATTATTTTGTGATGCAGTTTGATATACCCAGGAATCTGGCCTGACAACCAAGTAGGTGAATAATTAGAATTGTCTAAAGTTTGTGACATGTAACTAGATTTATTCCAAACCTCACAGCCCTATCAATTGACCCTGAGACAATATGCTGCTATTAGAGAATAGGCCACTGAGCAAACAATATCACTATGTCCATAAAGTGAGACAATTTCCCTACTAGTGGCTGCATCCCACACCTTCATACTCCTGTCTGCTGATCCAGAGGCAATATGCTTGCCATCAGGAGAATAGGCCACTGAGTAAACACCATCACTATGGCCCTGAAGTGAGGCAACCTCAGCACAGTGACTATATTCCACACCTTCACACTTTTGTCCAATGATGCTGAGCCATATGCTTGCCATCAGGGAGTAGGCTACTGAGTAGACAATTTATCATGTCCCTGAAATGAGGCAATCTCAGTGCCAGTGCTGCATCCCACACCCTCATACTCTATCTGCTGATCCTGAAGCAAGTGCATGCCATCAGGGGAATAAACCACTGAATATACAGTGTCATCATGTCCCTGGAGTGAGCAATCTCAGTGCCAGTGGCTACATCCCACACCCTCACACTCCTGTCAGATGATCCTGAGGCAATGTGCTTGCCATCAGGGGAATAGGCCACTGACCAGACAGTATCACTATGACCCTTCAGTGAGGCAATCTCAACACCAGTGGCTACATTCCACACCCTCACACTCTTGTCTGCTGATCCTGAGACAATGTTTTTGCCATTAGAAGAATAGACTGCTGAGTAGACAGCATTACTATGTCCCTGAAGTAAGCAATCTTTTGCCAGTGACTGCATCCCATATCCCCACACTTCTATCTAATGATGCTGAAGCAATGTGCTTTCCATCAGGGAACAGGTCACTGAGTGGGTAGTGTCAGCATGGCCCTGAAGTGAGGCAATCTCAGTGCCAGCTCCCACCCTCTTGTCTGCTGATCCTGAGCCAATATGCCTGCTATTAGAAGATACTGGCCAGACAGTATTACCATGGTGTAAGGCAATCTCAGTGCTAGTAATTGGATTCCACACCCTCACACTCCTGTCTGCTGATCCTGAGGCAATGTACTTGCCATCAGGGGAATAGGCAATTGAGTAAACAGTATCACTATGGCCAACAAGTGAGGCAATCTTAGTACCAGTAACTACTTCCCCCCCTCACACCTCTGTCCAATGAAGCTATATTCCACACTGTCACACTTCTGTCTGCTGATCCTGAGGCAATGAGTTGCCATCAGAGGAATAGGCCACTGAACAGACAGCATTACTATGTCCCTGAAGCAAGAGGATCCCATTACCAGTGGCTGCATCCCACACCCTCATAGTTCTATCCAACGATACTGAAACAATATACTTGCCATCAGGGGAATAGGCTACTGACTGGACAGTATCACTATGACCTTCAGTAAGGCAATCTCAGTACCATGGCTACATTCCACACCCTCACACTCTTATCTGCTGATCCTGAGGCAATATGCTTGCCATTAGGAGAATAGGCCACTGACTGGACAATACTACTATGGCCTTGAAGTAAGACAACTTGCCTGCCAGTGGTTGCATCCCACACCTTCACACTCCTGTCAAACGATCCTGAGGCAATGTGCTTGCCATCAGGGGAATAAGCCACTGACAGACAGTATTATGTCCCTGGAGTAAGGAATCTGACTGACAGTGGCTGCATTCCACACCCTCACACTCCTGTCAATGATCCTGAGGCAATGTGCCTGCCATCAGGGGAATAAGCCACTGACCAGATAGCACCAGTATGTCCTGAAGTGAGGCAACCTCAGTGCCAGTGGCTGCATCCCATACCCTCACATTCTGTCAGATGATCCTGAGGCAATGTGCTTGCCATCAGGAGAGTAGGCAATTGAATATATTATGTCTGTCCTAGACATATGAGACTCAATCCATTCAATTGGTCCACCTATCACTTGAAGAAGTCTTGAAAATCTTTCCTATATTGTTGTGCAAACAAAGTGCCTCTTGGAGTAAAGCCCACTCCTGACAAGTAGATATGTGGAACACTTCTCTGAATTGCTGGTCTAAATATCCTGACAAATTTCTGCAGTCTATTGAAATGAGACAAGCTTCTGGTCATTTGCAATTGATCAATCACTGTTGATAAGCAGGGAAAATTGATTCCACATTCTGAACCAGGCTCAAGACCTCAAGCCAATGTAAAAAATGAATATAAAACAGATCATTGATATTCTGAGACATTTCTGCTGTCATGAAATTTGAATTGCCATGTGCTGGCCCAAATTGGCATGCATATCTCAATCCATGGAAATTACTTCAATCAATTCATCAATATTTTCCACATCTCTGTTGGCCTTATATGATGTAGGCAGATTGCAAATTTGAATCTGAGTTCCTTAACCATGATCTTAAGCATTCCTCTGCAAATCTCCATTGTAGAAATTTGAGTCAATATGGAAGTCTTTGTGACATCAGTCCCAAACAGTATTCTATAAATGACAAGTGGGAACAGTAGGTTGATCTCCTCCTTGCAGAATAGGTCCAACTTCTGCAAGATATTCTCCAGTGTTTCAGAATCAACACCAGAGAATTGGATAATACTCTGCTTGTCCAAAGGGACCTCAGACAGAATGAGGATGGAAAGCACTTGCTTGATCTGATCAAGCTCAACTGGTGTGCACTTTCCAAAGCTCCCAGACAGGACTTCTGAATACAGATGATTGATGTCACCAATGGCTGGCAATGCTAACATCTGTGTTAAATGATTCTTATGGGGCCCTCATTGAGAAGCATTACAGCAGTCTTAACCCAAATGAATGAGCCTGCAGCCTGCTTCTGAAGCTCTTCACACACACCAGGCTCTACTCCTGGGAGCTTGGCCTGAGAAACCCCCCAATATCAGCCAAATCAGCTGAGATACATTCACACCAGAGGTGAGTGTGGACACTTCACTGATTGGAGATAACACAGTCTCAATGTTATGAACATTTCTCCCAGTAACAATGAGCTTGAACTGCCTAGGCAGCACAGCCCAAGAAGACAATGTTCTCAACATCTGATCCAACTGGTCTGGCTCTGAGCCACACTCATCAAGAGCATCAATCACCACCACAAACATCCAGGCAGTTTAAGCCCAGAGAAAGGGCCCTGAACAAGGCCAGTGAACTGGGCCATCACAACCTTGTGGCCAGCATCAAACTCTCCATCCTTCAGAAGAGTCAAAATCCTCTTCCGAAGATCAACATGAAACTGCCCATAGCAGGATGGAGGTGGAATCTGGACCAAATCATACACAATGGTGCACCAGACAGCAAGGGGATTAGCCAGCTTGGCATGCCCATGCTTGAACACATAGAATGACCCCAGCTGATGCATATCTCGCAGCATCTTGACAACACTAGCAGCAACAGCTGACTTCCCAGACCCAGGGCTACCATTGATCCAGAAGATGTTCTTAGCATCAGGATCGTTTGCCCATGCAGATATTTTATCAAGAAGTCCAACCCGAGTTCCATCCATGCATGGCCCGCACGGCATCATCCCTTACCTCGTGTGAGACAGGCCGGAGGTGATCCGCAAGAAATTTGGTTTCGTGAAGTGCATCTAGCTCAGTCAGGACTTCAAACGGTGAGATGAGGGGCGAATCCACATACCAACACGGCGCTGGACTTCCATCAAACAACTCGACTGAAGGAGTACGATGAGTACGATGAGTTCCACCGATCGTGAATGGAACTATTCATACCTGTAGGTTCTCCCTCAACTTCCGAAACTCCTCCGCGTATTCAAGGAGTGTTTCCCGGATTGAGTCGGACTGAAAGAATCGCTTCAGCTTGTCCCGCTTGCGTCGAGGGGGGGATTGAGACGTTTCGAGTAATTTTTGCATTTCATCCAATAATCTTGATAATCATTAATTAGCAACCCTCTAGCAAATATACGAGCACTCGTTACGATTGGAATTCATTCATGGTGTCGTGGAACCGTGGTGAGGTCAACGGACTCAAGAATTCGGCTTCGGCGCAAATCATGGATATGGATTTCTCTATATCGGAGATGAGGCTTTTGACATCCTTTTTGTTCTTGACGTGTTGCTAGAAATCGGCAGTGAGCTGGGCGAGAGAAGTCACAAGGAGCCATCAACGCACCTGAATCATGCCAACAATGACGGCAGCGCTCCCGCCGATCGCCTTCAGGATCGAGCCAGCGGGTGGAGGAGCGACCTCTCCAAGAAGAGCGACGGTTTGTGCAGCACGACCAAGGTGCCCGACGACATCGGCAGGAGATGACCCAGGTGAGGGGCTGAGGTTTGAAAGTGGTAAGGTACTAGGTTCTTGCGGCATTGTGATATACAGCAATAGATTTTCAACGTTCGAAATTGCAATAGTTTCGGGTGTGTTGAGTTGCGTTCAGGAAGAAGATCGATGGCCAAACACGTTTCTGACGCACTGACCAAGTGTGACAGTGACGGGTTGAGTCGGTTCGCTCCAAGTTTGAGATTCGAGAAAGTTCAGAAATTATGTATTCCTTTCGTATTCAATGAAGCGGCTTTCAGCTGTCGGTAGTTTATATACATCGGGAGAGGTAGTCGTCTTGTAAAATCTTAGGACTAGAATGATTCGTGTTAATCTGCGACCCGTGGTACTAGTTGACTCTTTGCTCCTCCGCCCGTGTGTATCCGCTTCTGTTAAACCTCCTAACATCAAATCCAATGGCCAAGGACCTTCCGGCGAGCGCAGGACTTCTACCTCTCCTGTCCTGTCAGCTCGAATCCAGACGACAGGTCCCCTTGAGCCTGGCTACGACAGTCCGCCATGCGAGTAATCCTCAGCTGAGTGGTACGGGCTAGTGGGTCGCGTCCACCGGGATGCACAACGGCCGTCGTGACGTGTCGAAATTACTGGGGATGGTGAGGAAATGGGAATCGATCACGAGGTGAATGAGAGAGTGGAAGCATTTGGGCGGCCGAGGAGTAACGTGAGTAGAAACCGCGGACTGCAAGTCGGGGTTGGCGTAGGCAATAAGCTAGGGAGAAGGGGACCCGGAAACCACACGGCGTTGGTGGTGTTGGCTTCGAACGTGTATTCGTTGACCTAACGGTGCGGCGAGTAGCATGCACATCATCGACCTCTTACACGTGCACCTCTGGAACACCATCGAAGAGCCATGCAGCGCGAGTCATACACGTATTAGAGTAATGATTTGCGGGTGCATTGGAGAGGGCGAGGTTCGGATGGGAACCTCATCGAGAAGTTGACGGCGACCAAGTAGCTGAGAGCCACCCTACGCTGGGTCCTGTCCGACTCTGCACATAATTGACGAATCGAGGACTCCAACTTGTGTAATTTAGTCGCCCAGTACGATCTAGTAAAATTATTAGCATAGCTGCGCTTACTAGGACTCTGTTACTCGCCTTGCCTCGCCGACTGCTGGTCTGTGACCTAGTGCCCATCTTCCTGTCCTCCAGACCATCAATCCCAGTGCCTGAACTGCCACTCCGACGAGCGCGACACTCAGAAGACCCTGACCACCAACGCCAGCTCCCCGACCCCGTTAATCTACTTGCGAGGGAGCCAAACGAGTCCGATACCAAATCGGCCAGTATCGAAGAAACTAGACCAAAAGCAATACCAGCATGCGACAGCATTGACACACTGCAGGCCAATGAGCTGCGACTATGGATCTAACGGAGTGGAGGACGTCGAGGAAGGGGAAGCCGAGTACTTGGGGCCTATGATGAGCACCACTGGATAAAATATGAAAGTCAGAACCAACCAGGCAAGTGGGAAAGGGGATCGCACTGATACAATGGCATATTCAGCTGCCCAGCGGCAAAGAATTCAGATGTAAAAGGGAAAGTCTAAGTTATTCCCTCCCGTGGATGTGTTTTGTGGTGGACCATGGCGATGACGATTGGAATGAGCCGGGTGAGCTTGATGTTGATGCTTGTTGGCTAGTCCCCCCTCCTGCCAACAAACAATAACGTCCCCCATCGTAGACGCATGCCGCCTATTCCACCATCCTCCAACTCGTTTTTTACTGCTGTAGGCCAGCTACTGGGCTTACCTCCAAATCGATATATCGCTTCCGATGGGTGATCCAGCAGGCGGAGGAGACGAGGTGGGGTACAGGGGGAGTGTATGGTTCACATCGATAGAGTAACCTGAATGCTATCTTTCCATGTGTACGTGTCTAGCCCGCTCATCTCTGCTGTTTTCAGGTGCTCACGGCTGATGATATGGGTAGCGAACCGGACCAACCAGGAGCCAATGGTCTTGGCTGAGTTGCGAACCCGACGGACCGAATACAGTTGGTCAAACCGAAGGGCATCATCAAACGCAGGAGATCCGACTGGTGGTGCTCGTACTTGTCGATCGCCATATCAAAGTCTCGCTCGGGCTATGGACAGCGGGTGGTGTAGAGCGCACACGAGGTGTACATTGAACGAGTTCTCGTCGCTGTGCGTTTTTCCTTGTCGGTTGCTTCGTCTATGCTCAATCGTCCTAGACCCAACAGGTGCACCTGGAGAAGATGCACCGCTGTGCTCGGGCGTAATACTTCTGTATAATCATCTGTAACCGACAGTCAGGCCAGGACATATGAATGGGCGTCACAAGGGAATGAACGCTTCAACAAATAGATTTCCCAGCCATGATAGACTCGCCCAGTTGGATGCGCTTCCTCGCAAGCACAGTCGACTTTTTGTGCGCAAATATCGCTCGGAGTGGCCCCGCGTTTACATCTCAGACTGAACAAGCCCTTCTCGCGGCTTTTGGCTTGGATTTCGTTCGGCACGGGGCGATTGAAGTGGTGCGATGGCCAGGCGAGCTGTTGAGCAATACGTTTAGGATTGCGTAGGTGCGTATGTGATTATTTTCGCGGATGTCTGGGCTTATTTAGTTTCTTCCGTTAGGTAAAGTCCACGCGGTAATACTGGATAACTGGCGTTGGTAGTCGTGGAATTATCCGTGCTTCCCATTTGGTAATGGAGACTCAGGGTGGTGTGGATCTAAGTGTCCGATGAGCGCGACAAGGGGAGCAACGAAACCCCCCACTTTTCCAATGCACCACCAAATCACATACATGAATTACCCAACATGATATGAGCATTTCAATACGCGTGCGTCGTTCGGCTTGTGCTTGCATGTGGATATGTATGAGAGCGGCGAAGGAGACATGTTTTACACCAACGAATCCCTCTCATTTTCACGCCGCCAGTTCCAACTTGCAGCCTCCGATTCGTATACCACATATACACCGCTCTCCTCCATCCCACGAGCATCCCCGCCCTCCCGCCTGAAAGCATCCTCTTAACCGCCCCATGCTCTTAGCTCCCACACCTCCACCCATCTGTTCCCGACTCCTACATCTCCATCCCGTCCCCCGCAATGCCATTCACCTGCCGTTGTATTCCGACGATGCGGATTCGCTATTCCAAACCACCGAATATGGGTTTCCGAGTGTGGGCGCGACGCTCCAATCAGCCCGGAATCCCTGTTTCGTCGATTTTCTTACCAGGAAGCGCAGACCGTCAGCGATGTCGCCTGGATTCGGGGCCGTATGTTCACCGGGTGGCTCCTAGTCTTTCATGACAATTCCTCCGCCATTCGACGTGGCTCCACGAGGCGATCCAACGGGCGCGAGTCAGTAAGGGCAGAGTGAGGAACTGTCTGGACTCCTGGGGGGAACGGCTCGAATTAGCAAGAAACCATCATATCACCAAAGGTTACAATCGACGTCCCTCCTCAATGGCACATATGGGCGATTAAATGTCTGACGTCAGGGGACTCGGTCGAACTAAGGAGAGTGTATAGTAGTTCGGTCAATGTGTTCTATTGATTTGAGATAACTTGGTGTGGATGGCCATTTCGTCCTGCGCCTATTTCAACTACCCACCAGTAGGCGACTGCGTTCGATAACTTCGGTATGTAAAGTACCGAGTGTGCTTTAGCTACTGTTAGCACACGCTGTGGGCACCCAATCGAGAGGGATTGCGAGAGGGCTCGGGTTGAAAATCTCCGGCAGGGTCACTGTTGTCTATGAAGCCAGGGATCTCAACACTTGACCAGACGTAGCTGGCGACGTAGGGAGCGTTGGCAACTGGCGTGATTCTGGTAAATTACAAGGGGAGCTGAAAATAGACAGGAGTGATGGTGTGTAATGGTGCTGGGCGGCTGCCATTGCCATAAGTATTGGGTGTATCATGACCACAGTTAGCCTGTAGCCCATTCCGGTGTATATATACTCACGGTATGAATTAGACTCTAGAGTGACTTGGAGCTGAATGCATCATTGATCACGATTCACCGTTGCTTGTCTGTCTCGGGATGACTGGGCTACGACCAATTGATCCTTTGTCCAATGCAGGTTATTGTTACCAACTAAAATAGAATATGATGATCTGCGGGGTTAGGACATAACTCAGTTTGGTCGGCAACCTCGGGCCTTTGGCGCTTGCCAAAGAGCCACGGGACAACATACCCGGAGTCAAAGCGCCATCATCACTGGAGGCTGTGTTCTTCAAGTTCCCTTTGTAATACCCAGTCTGAGCAGTCCTCTGTGAAAGGCAACAGAATACATCCGTTGATGCCACTCCGCTTGCTTTGTACATGCCACCAACCGTCGATGCCATAAAGGCGGTCCAAGGGGATGCTATGGTGTCTCATAACATCCCCCTTCCACTGATATTTATCTACACCTAAGCGCGATACCTGCACCCCCACTCTTTCCGAAAAAATGCCCTCGTTTGATGGTGGTTCATTGAAAACACGCGTTGCAGGGAAGTATAGGGGCCGGCCCAGCTCTCTCCGCATTTTTGCTCGCCCAAACGCCCACTCACGCGCACGAAGCATCACATTTCACCACCCACCTTTCGCACGTTGGACTGTATCACTCCATGCGTGGGTTTCGATGGGCCACTCCCAGCACCTTTCATTCCCCGCACCCTGCATTCCAAACCGAATTCCACGGTGATTCTAACAAAAGCCGCGTATGGCTATTCCATCCCAGTATTTTTCACGCGCCGACTCGTCTGGACGTAGGTCGCCCAGCAAATTCATAACAAAAGCAGAAACAGAAGCTCACCCGTCGCGCCTCCGTGTCGGTGTTTACCACCATCATAAAGAAGCTATCATTGTGCCCAAGGAACATCAAGGACTCAGTTTCAGGGAGAGGAAAGGGCTTGTTCCGGCGGGTACCACCGGCTGAGGGAGATGATTGCGAAATGGGACTGCTGTGTCACGCTGGGACGAACGAGCATGCCAGTTCCGGAAGAAAGCGAGGAAGAATTTATTCCATGGATTCGAGCTCGATATATACACAGCTCTCGATTGGAAGACTCAATTCTCTGGAAATCAATCAGGACAAGAGCGCCGATGAGGCTGAAGGTGAAGATATCATGCTTAGGCATCCATCCACACCGACGACCCCATGCACTGCGGATACCACAACAAGCAGTTTCGCTGAGCGCGAGCAGGTGCGCCATCAGCAGCGCGCGAGGATGATGAATCGGATTAAGAGCGTGCAGCTCCTGGGTGTTGAAGCGTGCAGGGCTGTCTGGGAGCAGAGATAGTCGACTTGCCTTGGTTTTTTCGGAAAACAAGACGCCCGAGTTAATGTATGTTAAAATTAGTGGATAACCTTACCTGTAATCGGATAACTATTGGCGTTTACATAGCCGCTCGGATGCGGGTAGAGGCTTAGAGCGAATGTTTGCTGAAGTTTGTATGGCAAGGCGCCGGTTCGGCAGGGTCGCCACAGTCATCCATTCATTTTTACTTCAATGACCTCGCGGGTCCGAGAACTTTGAATTCGAAAAGTCATCATGTTCTTCAAGTGCAGGCTACAAGGTCCAGGATGGCTTGGAACAGAATTCTCTCGTGGCCACCGGTTAAATGTTAGGCTCTGATCCGAGAGTTGGAAAAACTCACCAACGTGGAGTCGTGGTCCCCGAAAGGCGAGCAGCTTGAATGCCCCCAGGGAAACCAGCGCGCTTGAGCGCAACAACTTCAATCCCTCTGTTGAGTTTTCCGTTCTTCTATGTTTCTGCGTCTGATAAATCTACCACAGACTCAGACCATGACGCGGAATTCGAGTAACGTCGTACTATTGGAAAAAAACAATTGGATGGATATCCACGGGCAGCTGAACCTGCGAGCCTACTTGTACGATGCCTGTTTAGGGCCATAAGGCATCGCACATCGAAGTTCGAGTCACCTGGTTCTGCGTAGGCGCCCCAGCCGGTTCATAGTTCCCATACGCATCTTGGGCGACTACCCTCGGGGCGGCGGCTCCTCCGCATTGATTGATGATCAGCCACATCATCTCACTCTTCATGTCTTTATAAGCAGTCACGCCCAAATATGTTTCGGAATAGGCGGCCTTCCGTGGGTGCACCTGCGTGGACCCGCGCGTCTCGGATTACTCGAGTCATCGTGGCGACTGTTCCAATGTTGAGGGGTTGCTACACCGGCCTCAACTGATGTCTTTTATTTGGTGGTCGGTGCCGTTTGTTGACAGGAGGAGCGGGGCTGGAACGCCACTCTACGCGGATCTCACATTGTGCGACGGAACTCCTGCTCCGTGCACTCATAGTTATAAGAGCGATTTCGAAGCACTTCCATAGTATCTTATTGTGCTGGGCATGTCTGATTCCACCGCGGACAACTTCAACTTCTGCTTCTCAATTCCAGTTACGTTGGAGAACGATAGACTGCAATTAGTGCCGTTCGTTGTATGTTTTCGTATTCGGCTGTCTTCGTCCTGGACTAATAACACCTCACAGGCAAAAAAACATACGGTTCCTTTCTACTTGCTGTCACCAAAAGTAACGCATAGTCACACAGCAATGGTCACACCAGAGTATTGCGACACAGTGCAACAATATTTATTGACCGCGTTTTTTTAAACCAACACGACGTAGATATACCCATTGCGACCCTCCACATGATTTTTCTAGTCTGTGGTACAGTTGTGTGCTCGTATAGGGATTGAGTTTTAGTGGACAAACGTGACACGTCACATGTGTGATTATGCGTTACTTTTGGTAACCGCGAGTATAAGAACACACTCCTTTATCCCGACCTTTTGCAATACCTACCGTGCGGGCCATTTGAATCCATAGAGGACCTCACCACCGGCTTCCTAGAGACATTCAATGGCAGCGATCCCGCCCACATCCTATTTGCTATCCACGACAAGACACGCCCCTCCACCGCCTATAGGGCAACCCACGAGTTTGCTGGCATCGTTGGGATGATCAACTCGTCAGCAGAGCACCTCCAGACTGAGATCGGGTATATCGTCATCCTCCCTCCATTCCACCGCACCCATGTAGCATCTAATGTTGTGGGATTGCTCCTCCACTTCTGTCTAGACCCGCCCACATTGGGAGGCCTGGGACTACGCCGCGTAGTATGGCAAGCCAATTCACTGAATGCGCCCAGTATTCGTGCAGCAGAACGAATGGGATTCCGGTACGAGGGCACCCTACGGTGGGCTCGGGTAGTGCCTCCTGGGACGGGAAAAATTGGAATCTCCCGAGTAGGCAGGGATGGGGAGGAAAGGATCGCGAGGCATATCGCTATTTTAGGGCTATGCTGGGAAGAATGGGAACTGGAGGGAGTTAGGGAGATAGTTGATAAAATCATGGCGAGGGAAAGTTAGGAGCTGGCTATCCTGTTTCGTGGGTTTCCTCGGGATGCTACCCCTATTCTGCTTCATGGGCGCCTTATCAGAATCCATTCGCTTACGACCCTGGTTCTACGAGCTGTTCCAATTCCAGGTTCTATGATTCCGACTCGGCTGCGCACAACATTTTACCAAAGCTGTCCTGCTGGAGTGCGGTATAAGAAGCGCAGCCACGCCTCCAGGCGCGACATGTTCTCACGTCGAATCGAGCGCGCAGCACTTTTTCCGCGATTATTGTATTCCTGTTACCATTTTCACCGCATCGGATTGATCTGCGCAAGTCCCACGAGGCAGCTGTCACCGATCTTGATCCCTGGTTGTTCTTGTGCTGATATTATATATATATATCATTGCAGGTCATCGACGGTACACATAACCCTCCCTTACCTTGCTCAATGTTCACAAATTTGAAACGTAGCCGGACCGCTAGTAACGCTAACCATTCGAGATCCAACGGTGCTGCTGCGTCGTCTGCATCAGCACACAATAGCACTCCCCCGTCAAACGGAAGGAAGAGTCACACGAGAGGTAGCGGAGTCGCGGGTGCAGAAGATTACGCCCGAAAATGTAGAGAATTATTGGCGCTCGACAAGAGCCTCCGCGAATTAGGGTATTATTCCAGCCCATTCAATGCTCTGGCTCATTGAAACAATTCTCCCAGGGCGAGAATGTTTTTTGACCTACCCCGTATCACCGTGATAGGTGGACAATCCGGTGAGGGAACTGGTTTGTATTTCCAAAAATTTCCAACTTTAAACACCATTTCCAGCCGGCAAGAGCTCATTGGTCGAAGCAGTTAGCGGGGTAGGTCACCTACGCAATCACACAGAACACTTTTAATCAACATTTCCGCAGATAAATGTTCCGCGAGATCCTGGAACATGTACCAGGTGCGGCTCGCCGGGTCCTTGAATGAAGCAAAGTTCTTTCTCAACAGGCTCCCAGGTGCCCCATGGAATGCACGATGTCAAGTAGCGCGACTGCTTGGTCATGCCAAATCAGCTTGCGAATTGAATATGATAGTGGAGGGAGACAACTGGAGGTCTCCAACACTACGTTGTTTGGACCCTGCCTCACGGACAAGGGAACGGTGGAGCTCTGGCTCCGGCGTGCGCAGGCCGCCATCCTACATCCTCATCTTCAGCCTAGTTTCTTCTTGGATATGGACAAAACGACATTGAGGCAGCTGAGCAAGAAGGGCCAAGACCCTGACGATGCAGGGCCCCGAATGCTACAATTTTCAAGGAATACGGTTCTTGTGGACGTCAAGGATCCCGACATCGTGGATCTATCCTTCACGGACTTACCAGGTATTTGAAGTTTCACATGGACTTTGCCTGCCACGTTCATAACGCCCCGCCCTTATAGGCCTTATTCAAAACGAAAGCGTGGATACCATTGAGATGGTGCGAGAGCTTGTTGTTTCGCACATATCCGGCCAAAATACACTTATTTTAATTACCATCCCAATGAGTGGTATGTAGACCCGATTGCCACCGAAGACAATTATATATAACCACGATTGGATTGTAGACGACATGCAAAATCAAGAGGCTGTAAGGCTGGCGAAATCGGCGGATCCGGACGGTACACGCATCATCGGTCAGACAACCATTTGTCCAGTCGTTGATTGATCGTTGATGTTCGAATAGGAGTTCTGACCAAACCGGACACGCTGACGGCTGGGGCGATAGGGCTTCGTCAACTGTGGCGGGCAGTCATCGAGGGACAGGAACACCCGTTGAAGCATGGCTATTATTGCGTTCGTCTCCCAGACGACGCAGAGAGGGCGCGGAAGCTCTCCCCAGCAGAGCGGGAGCGTGCCGCAGCAAATTTCTTTGACAACACTTCGCCTTGGACCCCAGCTGAGATTCCGGACCGCAAGCGATTCGGCATCCCCAATTTCGTGACGGATCTCAGCCGGCTCCTGGTCGGATTAATTGAGAAAAAGTGAGCCATTAACACATTCATTGGGCTATTGATAATTGTATTTCAATTTAGCCTTCCAAACCTCCGGAGAAGTGTGGATGACCTCCTCCGGAAATGCGTTGCGGATCTGGAGGACTTGCCTCCTCGTGTCACTACCGAGCCATCTGCAGAAGTCCTTCTCCGGGTTACTAGCTTTTGTCGGGAGTTCAGCGAGGCCGTTTCCGGTACAGGCAACAAATCGTTTGCTCAAGGGAACCGCAGCCGCTACGCGGAATTCAAGGCCGATATATGCCGAACGCGCCCAGACTTCCGGCCAATTGCTCATGATGAAGAATGCCTTCACTCATCGCTTATCCGGCTTGATTTGCGAGATGTGCGGGATTACATTGAAGAGTAAGTCAGTAGTCCTGAACGAGATCCGTTAGCTCTAACCATCTTCTTCAGTTCAGTCGGATGGGAACTTCCGGGATTCGTACCATTTGATGCTACGAAAGACCTCGTCTCGAAGTCCACCAGTCTTTGGAAAGAGCCATCCCTCTCCTGTCTGGGTGATATCTTCGCCATCACCAGCGCCTTCGTTGATACCTTGCTGGTTTCTCACTTCGGCCAGTTCAAGCCTCTTGAGAATTATATTCGGTCAGTACAATTGTGGAAGCAGAGATAGTGGCGACTGATCACCTCTGATAGCTCATTGACCAATGCGAACGTCGAGGAGTGTAGGGAAGAATCTCTAACCACACTCGAAAAATTCCTCGCCTTCGAGACAGCGCCATTGTACACCCAGAACGTTGAGCTGCTCGAGTCCCAAAGGAATTTTTGGAGGATACAGTACAGATGGAAACCAACCTACGAGCCTGAGCCTGATCAATACGCCGACGAACGTGAACTGATGGCCAACGTTCAGGCGTATTTCCATGTGTCATCTGCGGTATGACATTCTCTATGATATGAGACATGATTCTAACCACTTCTTTCAAGCGCATCATCGACTATGTGCCACTCTTGATTGAGCATGAGCTTCATCAACGGATCGCGACAAGTCTCCAACAGTCCCTGTTTGATCGGCTACTCGAGGACCCCAAGAAGATGACCCAACTGCTTGACGAGGACCCAGTGATTGCGGATAAGCGGCGCATATTGGAGGGGAAGAAGTCGAGGTTGTTGGAGATTAAGGAAAAGCTGGACGCATTCCGGTCGAACGACTAATCATAATGCACAATAATTCTGTTTTTTAAATATTTCATTGGTGTAATAGCATCAACATTTCTCACAGCGCGATGGTTGACTGTATGGCCGATATTACCTTCTGGTAGATGAGATGACCTTCTGAGACCACACGGAATCACGAACCACTCACTCGTCGGATCCATACAAGATCCATAACGGTTATTTCCTCGGGTTTCCTCCGAAGTGGTGGATGATGCTAGAAACACAAGTGACTAGCGCCGTGGAATTGGATGACTGTTACGGTCTGGCGTATTGAGCTCCACCCAATGCGGTCCGGGTGCCGGCTTGTGTCTGTTAGTTCCCGATGCTGACACATTCTCACCGGCGACCAGCGAACTGGGACTTGACGGCTGCGGCTGCTTGGTCTCTTCGAATCCATGAATGCCTTTGAATGTGGCCAGTAACCATCAATCGACAACTCCGAGTCTGCCTCAGGATTCATCTCTGCACTGGCCTTAAGTTAGGCGCTTCCCAACACTTAGTAAGCTGCCTTGAGCTGCCGCAAATCAACTATAGCAAAATGAGACCACATATCGTTAATCACGCCAACGTGGTTAGCACTTGGTCACTGCTATCATGATGTATGTATACATTTAGGTTATCAACTATCGCGATTCATTTCCGCGAATCAGGCATTGATGTTGATGGGGGTGCATCCCAGGGCAACGACACCATGCTGTACATAGGTGAGCTCATGTCTCCGACCCTCGATTCACACAACACTCATGAAGCTATTGTTGGAGCAGCACACCGGTTGCGCGGAGCTGTGTATGATTATATAGTTGAATAACATATCCCCGCCCCAGGGAGCGATGCACTCACCAGGAGTTCCCAGCAAGGCCGATGAGGGTGACTGGTGAGCAGGTCACTAATTCTGTGGTCAGCGGAAGGACATCATATATTGTGGATTCAAAGCTCACCTCCGACCTGGCCAGTCAGGGTGCTGACGACGACGCCCAGGAGGCCGAGGATCAAGGTCAAGCTCGCATCAGTGCTGGAAGACTTCAGGATGCGTCAGCTACCTCTTGGGTGGAATTGCAGCACTGCAAGTTGCCTGTGTTGCACTGGCTGGCAGGTGTTGTCGGTGTCGTTGTGCGGGGGACAGCGGTGGCGGCAGCGAGGAGCGGGATCATGGCAATGAGGGCAATGGTGGAGGTGCGAGCGAACATGATTTGAACTGAGGTGAGCTTGGATGTGGGTAGTAGAATGGTAGTTGTTGTTTGACTGACATTCTCTGTTGTTTCTTTCGATCTTTATACCAGACGGACCCGCATCCAAAACCCAAACCCAAACTGTCTGGCTATGCAAGGACTCTGGTTTTAGAATCAATTCGTCATAGCGTGTGCTGTTCCTTCGGACATTTCACTGACCGCTCGGACAGGGAACCATGACGTCGCGAGGACCTCTTGAGATTTTACGGACAGGTGAATCACCTGGATCAGACATCTGTCAATTGAATCACCAAAGCCATAGTACCGTGGATTCTCGCCGAATATAAGGGGATGTAACGTCAATATCGTCACACGCTCAACTAATTGAAGTTATTCTACCTGGATTCTGGTATTTTGGCACTGGGTCTAGCCCCTGCAGACCTGATGTGGGGATCAACGATCCCTGGTCTCGGCATTCTCGTCATACCATGTGTTTTGCTTCATTCCTTCCACCATTTCTTCTAACGTGTTATCAGAAATCCGATCGACCCAAACCCATGCTCAGCCTATATTTTGTCCAGCCCTCTGTTCGTGTATCCTGTTCGAATTTCCCATATATTGGGATTCATCATCGCTGAAGTCAATCATCGAATCAAGTCGAGAACATAGGGCCGCGATTGAGCGCAACCATAATTACACACAATGACACGGACATGTAGGTCGACCGGCAATCAGTGGAGTGGGGTGACAGGGCGCGATCTGTCCTGGATCTGCTGAATCTTCCAAGCACGATCGAATCCGCATGACGCGTTCGGTGCTTGATTGACTTCCCTGCGGTCCTAAGTGGATTCGATCCAATCTGACCCGGTGTATGATAGTGGCGGGCCGTTTTGACATATACGTTAGCAGTCTCTTCCATTGCAACCCTCAACACTGCCTCGAAGGAAAGATGGAATACACGAAATGACAACATTATGTCCAAGAGGCAGATTATGGCCGCGAGTGGCTGGCCATGACGCATCTTGTTGGCATCGCATGCACCTGCAAAGTGGGATGAAAATATCTATAAAGGCCCGGTGAGGGGGTTAAGAACTATCAGTCAAATCCCAACCTGTTACAACGGTTCCCACCCCTATCTTTTTCTCTATTGTTCACCGACTCCTTTGTTTGACCATACTTACATTGTTCTCTGATTCTTCATTGTTCTATCGCATGTCCAACACATGCCTCTATTCTTAGATACCTGACTCATCTATGATGTCATAGCTGACTGAGCTTCAACAGCTCTTTTACCTTACATTGTCTTTACTTCCCATTGTACTATGTTCTCGCGCCCCAAGGTCCCTAGTATATAAACCCTAGATACATTGTCATTGTTCTCTATCTTGACCTAGGCAATACTACATCCTTTACCTTTGAACCTTGATCACTGAACCATCGATACCCAAGTCAAAGCCTGACTTGGAGTGACTATAGTCTTGTTGGTATTGACCCAAGACTCTGACTCGAACCTCTGGACGATATTCGACGCTTGAACCTTGGTAAAGGCACTCCGCCTTAACAAAAGGTCAAGATCTACCGATTGCCAACCTCTTTAGGTTTCGGCACCCATTGATCTAAACCGACACCCCTCCGATCACCGTGGCTCCCCACTCCTTACAGGTTCTTCCTAGAGGAGCTGTCCAGAACGACCAAGGGACTTGGCTAGAAAACACCGCACTCTTCTTCGACAACACTTCCTCTCGGTGGCATTACAACGTTGACCCCTATCGAGCGGTACCAGACTCATACTTCACAGAACCATACTCCTCTCCACTCCGCCCACCTCCACGAAACAGATTCTCTGCCAACTCCGCCGATAACTCTTCCTCTGAATCCGAAGCTTCCACTCCCACTCAGTCACATCAATTCAAAACCCCGAACCAGAAGAAACCCCCGCACCAGCACCCAAAATGACGACCGTAATACCCACTACTACTGCCACGAAGACCCCCAAACTCAGGACTCCTGCTATATTCAAAGGAGAAAGAGAACGATGCTCACCCTTCATCAAAGCAGTCAATCTCTACCTCAACCTAAACACCGCGGTTTATGATACCGATATAGCAAAGATCGGTTTCACTCTTTCTTATATGGATGAAGGAATGGCAGGACCCTGGAAAGAAGCAGAGATGGAAAGGCTTGCGAACTTAACAGGTGGATGGGGAACGTACCAAGATTTTATCACACGAGTAGAAGAAGCATTCTCCCCAGCAGATGCTACTGGGGATGCCACTCACCAGTTAACCGTCCTTCGACAGACGGGAACAGCCGAAGATTATGTAGGCCTCTTTAGACAAGCGGCCCTTCGAAGCAAGATCACTGAAGACGGACCCCTTATTGTGTTCTTCCAAGGGGGATTAGCCAAAGCCCTTACCGACAAAATCCATAACCTCATTCCACTACCCTCCACTATCGATCTCTGGTACGAAATGTCTATCCGATTCGATAGCCAATATCGAAGGAGTAAACAAATTCACCAACGAAATAACCCAACCCAATACACCAGACCCAAGGGCCCCAGCACCCCACGATATATCCCACCAAGGGACCCATTTGCCATGGACGTTGATCGTCTCACGGTAGAAGAACAGAAGGAACACATGCAGAAAGGACAGTGCTTTGTCTGTCACAAGATTGGCCACCGCGCCAGAGATCACAAGAATGGAAGAACTCCACCAGAAACCTCACGAAACAATTACCGCATCCAGAAGATTGAAACTCCGTCCACTTCTGGAATTGTTGAAGTACCCCCCGATGGAACCGTTGCATTTACACGCATCCAGGCCCTCATGGCCAGCCTATCCCAAGAAGAAAGAACGGTAGCTATAAAGAAGATGGAAGAAGAGGGTTTTTAGATCGGCGAACTGAATCGACGTCAGTATCGCCAGAATTATTCATTTCCCCTGTACTAGTCACGGTTACAGATAAACAATCTATGCATTTACCTATTTGCATCGAAGGAAATGAAAACATCGAAACCCAAGCCCTCATTGACTGCGGAGCAGGAGGAAAATTCATCAACTCCACATTCGCCGAAAAACACCACCTACCACTGGAAGAACTACTACAACCGATCTCCGTATTCAACGTCAACGGAACCCGAAACAGCAAAGGACAGATCACCCATTACACCTGGGTAAATCTTCGACTTCAAGGACAAACCCTCAAAACACGTCTACTGGTTACCGGATTAGGAAAGGAAACAGTTATTTTAGGACTCCCTTGGCTAAGGGAGATTAACCCGATCATTGATTGGAAACATGGAACCATGGAGATAGATCCCACCAAATTCTCCCTCAATGCCACCAATATCATTCACACCATTCGGGAAAAAGACATGAAACCTAAATTTACCTCCCGAAAAGTCACCATCGAAGATATCACTGAGGAAGAAGACGAGATTGAACCGCACCACCTGAACCAAATCGACCCTGATGAACCGGATACCGTATACTGCCTTCCAGGGTATTCCCCTATCCATGACCCTGCACCTCCTATCTCCGACCCTATTTCCCCAGAAGGAGATCTCATCATGGCTTACCTCCAAGGAGAACCAGTAATAGCAATCTTCGAACCCACTGTCGCCAAAATCACACCGGAATATACTGGACCACGCTACTTTTACAAACCCAGCCAACGAATCGGAATCACCACTCAAGACCACCGATCCAAATTGGTATCCACAGGACAAGGAGTCCGCATTCGTGTAAAAATAACGAGTTCCACAGCCATGGCCCAGGATTCCCTCTCTGACAAACCGAAAACGATTGAAGAACTTCTTCCCAAACCTTATTGGAAATACCGACAAGTCTTTGAAAAGAAAGCCGCCGAACACTTCCCCAAATCACGAATCTACGATCATGCCATAGACTTGAAACCGGATTTTGTACCCAAAGATTGCAAATATACCCACTCACACCGGGAGAACAAGTCAAATTGGACGAATTCCTCAAAGAAAATCTGGACAAGGGATACATTACTCCATCGAAATCTCCGATGGCCTCCCCATTTTTCTTTGTAGGAAAGAAGGATG
>JADNYI010000578.1:0-20748 GCA_015501065.1 Infundibulicybe gibba | reverse complement strand
CGCTAGGCCGCTCTCTGGATCTCATGTGTCAGGGATCTGGGTTTAACGGGCAGGTGCATTGTGAGGTGGCTCTTCTTGCTGTTATGTTCGATCCCACGCCGGGTGGCTTCCCGGTCAGTTTCTCCATCTTGGAAGATCCTCTGTACGCCTGCTGAGCAGTGAACTAGGAATGTGACACAGGAGTGGTCGGGGTGTCGAGGCATTGTTGGCCGTCTGTTCTGCAGTGTTCAATGAGTTGACACTCACTCGCTCTCGGTCCATCAACATTCTTGGACACCACAAGGGGGTGGTACCATGCGCGCTTCCGGAAGCGCTCCCTCCCTCCTTTGTCGGCTTCATTTCACGGACTTTCGAATGGAAACTCGCAGACTCGTTGCGCAAGCTATGCATCCTCAGCCAGCGCTCTCGGGCGGGCTCCTGTAATCTGAAACCATGGATCTGCGGGCCCATATACAGTACTTCCAGAGAAGGGACACATAATCCTTCGACAGTGAGGGCCTACACCGAGCAGGTACCTGTTTTATTAAGTTTTACTGTCATATCCATTTTGTATTGTACTATTGCGTCGCAAATAAAGATAAGTATCCCCCGGATTGACCTCACCCCCCACCCCGCCCCATCCGGTGTATTTTTCGGCGCCTCAGTTAGGACCCCGAAGAATTCGAGACGGGACAAATAATCTTGCGTCGTGATTTGTGTCGAAAATATCCCAACGCTAGCAGTCTCGTGCAGATTGAGCATGAATCGGGACATCATTGTCACAGAGATACTAGCATTCGTCAAACCTGATTTTCCAGCATGAGTGGATTTGATATATACCTGCTGGAGAATGTCGAGAGCCCGCCCCGGAGGAATGTCTGCGAGTTCTTAGCTAGTAACGATGAATCAAAGATGTTAATCGTACCCCGCAGAACTAGAATACCGAGGGTGAATGAATTGAAGCAACTCGAGAGTGGGATACATACATAGAATGTAGGACGTTCGCGAGATTGGCTAACACCATCACGCTGCATCTGCTTGAAACTTGCGATCTTCGGATTACATGGATGGGTGCTCACGCAAAATATATGGCGCCTGTGCAATATCAGTCTCATTTCAATTCCAAATTAACTAGACCACCGTCTCGTAGGAAGAGCGTGGCCACAGGCAACCGCTTGGATGGCCACATTCCGCCCCTCCCGCCACGTCTTCGCGAGGTGAGCGCGAATATGATGGAGTCATAGACGAAGAGCGCCTCCCAGGCTGCCGCTAGGTCTGGATGGCAGAGTTGGTTAGGGTCAGATCGAGGGCACGGAACCCACGGATTGAGCTGCAGTCATCATTTGATAGGTGAGTGACCGACTCAGAGTAGGCAGAGGCGGCTTACGTGCGGTATGAAAGGCCTATTTGGCAGCCAGACGCCTGTGGGCTGGCGCGCCCTTCTGGCCGAATGGCCCACTGCGTCATGACGATTTAGGGCAACCAAGATGTCAATAAGGAATGTCGTACACAAGATACACTGATGAGGATCCCCCTACCACAACCAAGGCTCCAATACGCGGGGCGAGCGCCCATACAAGGCATAGATTCGCAAAGTCATGATCACTAAGGGGGATTTAAACCTCGAAGAGCCTCTAACCATGGATCTACGAGATACGAGGACTGATTTATGACGAGAGCAGCTGGCGTGCCAGACATATTGTTTGCAACTTGAGGCGTGATTTAGATCCATTCATGGCGGATCATTGGCACAACACGAACCTCTAAGAACGGTTTTGAATCATTACGGATAGAGGGAGAAGGCGGACGACAGACTTTTGGATCAGATATTGTGAACTTGAACAGGTCATCATAAATTCATGAAGAAGGAGAAGTAGCGGTGTAGGAAGAACCAGTACTGCTTGTCGCTTTGGCCGCCTCCACAGATATTTGACTTCTCTCCTGGTTTGGGTGATTGGATATGTGGATGGTATTCGAAGTGGGAACTACCATAGTGATGAAGTGATCGTAATATAAAAGTGCTGTGGGCATAGTCTCACAAAGATAAAACGTGCTGGCTATTTGAGACTCACTGATAGCGAAGATATGGAGATATCCACTGAGTACTCAAGAAAAATTAGCAGCGGGGACAAGAACAATTATTCGACGAACATATCGTTTGCATCGTTTGCGTTTACCATGTCGCTCTCGCAGAAGATGATGGGCAGCTAATGCTCGCGAAAATCGCGCAGTTTATAGGGCCCCTAGCATAGAGAGCTGAGATGAGCCATCATCTAGACTTACGTGACCGCCCATCTTTGTGATAATCAGTCTGGTTCCATTGTCCTGAAAATAGTCAAAACGCTGTGCGTTTATCGGTAGTATAGCAATCTACACCAGGAATACAAACCAACGGTGGGAGAACTTGATGCTCTTTTAGCATTCCCTGGTTTGTAAATGACGACAGCATAAATGTGTGAAACCGCCGGATGGTTTAGGCAAGTGTACAGCGATGACTTCCTAATCCCGGTTAGTTTTCCCCGGTCCACCTGCACTTGAAATTTAATCCTGTTAGTCCCGTTTGCAGTTGTGCACTAGTAGGGGGGATTCAAAACACATGAGACGTTCCTTAACACTCTCCGCATGGATGGCAATGTGCGTTTCCAATCCCGTACGCCCTCTTCCTCCCATCAATGATGCAACGTTTGGTTGTCACCAACTCAACAAAAAAAAACACCCGATTGGAAGCCGCAGGTGCAACAGAGCCTGGGGCTCGTGCAGCAAGCCAGTGCACTATCAGCTGGGTATACGAAGGTGAAATGGTCCAACGCGGTGCAAGTGCACGCTACTAGTAGGGGGCTCGGTAAGTTCACTGACACGAGGAGCTGTGATTAAGTAGAAGTGCCGTTGCAATGTTATAAACTTAGAATGGGGGCTCATCATTTCCAAGTTATGATCTACTTACTAAGTGGTTGGACGTCAAAACGAGACAAGACAAAGATGAAAGAATCCTTCAGTGCCGCCTGAGCAATCCATCAATCTTGCGCGAATGAGACTTCCAAGTCGTAACAGGTTCACCACCAGGCCAAATGGAAATTCACAGAAATCTGATGGATGATTCAAGGGCAGATATCCATGCTCAAGGCACAAGGTTGCACAGAGCCTGAGTAATCATGTAGGCATAAGACCGCTGAGTGGTAGTGTCGGGGGTGATGCCAAGCAGGTGCAAACCGGAATTAGTTGGGGCGGCCCGATCCCCCGAGGTCCCAACATCATATCCATCGTCAACTAGTGACGGAGGCGACGTTCGGTGCGCGTGATGCTAAGCGGATGCAAACCAAACCTCTCAAATGTTGGGGCTTACGGGAAGTCCCTCATTATGTTATAAAATAAAGATAAATAAACACCCCAGGTTAGCCCCACCCCCCGCCCCGCTCCCCATCCAGTGTGGTTTTTGGATTCCTGAAGAACTCGAGACGAGACAAATAATCTTGCGTCGCGATGTGTGTCGAAAATATCCCAACGCTGGCAGTCTCGTGCAGATTGAGCATGAGTCGGGACATCATTGTCACAGAGATGCTAGCATCTGTCAAATCTGGTGCTCCGGCATGGACGGATTTGATACATACCTGCTGGAGAATGTCGAGAGCCCTCCCCGGAGGAATGGCTGCGAGTCGTTAGCTAGCAACGGGTTGGACCGGGGTGTGTGATCATACCCCGCAGAACTATGACGACCAGGGGGTGAGTAAATTGAAGCAACTCAAGGGTGGGATACACACGTAAAATGTGAGGATGTTCGCGAGGTTGGCTAACGCCATCACGCTGCATTCTGCTTAAAACTTGCGGTTCTCGGCTACATGGGCGGGGTGCTCACGCAAAATATATGGCACCTGCGCAATATCAGTCTCATTGTAATCCCACATTGACTAGGACCCACCGTCCCGAAGGAAGAGTGTGGCCATAGGCAACCGCTTGTGGATGGCCACATTCCGCCCCTCCCGCCACGTCTTCGCGAGTGTGAGCGCGAATATGATGGAGTCATAGACGAAGAGCGCCTCCCAGGCTGCCGCTAGGCCTAGATGGCAGAGCTGGTTTAGGGTCAGATCGAGAGCATGGGAACTCACGGATTGAGCTGCAGCGATCATCCAATATGTCAGTGATAAATCGATCAACTTAGGAGTGGGCAGAGGCGGCTCACGTTTCGGATGAAACGCCTATGTCGCAACCAGACACCTGTGGGACTGGCGCGCCCTTCTGGCCGAATAGTGCCCACTTGCGTCATGACGATGTTAGGGCAATCAAGATGTCAATAAAGAATGTCGTACACAAGATACACTGATGAGGATCCCCCCTACCACAACCAAGGCTCCAATGACGCGGGGCGAGCGTCCGTACAAGGCATAGACCCGCAGGGTCATGATCACTAAGAGGGGGGATTTAAACCTCGGAGAGCCTCTAATGATGGATCTTACCGGATATGAGGATTTGATTTACAGTGAGGAGCAGCTGGCGCGCCAGACTATATTGTTTGCAACTTGAGGGTGTGATTTAGGATTCATTCACGGCGAGACCATTGAGACATGGTGACACGAACCTCTGGGAATGGTTTCGAATCGCTATTAGCACAAGGGGAGGGCAGATAACAGACTTTCGGATCAGATGTTGTGAGCTTGAACAGGGTCGTCATGATATTCATGAAGAAAGAGAAGTAGCGGTGTAGGAAGAACCAGTACGCGCTTCGTCGCTTGGGCCGCCTCCACAGATATTTGACTTCTCCTTCTGATTTGGCCAATTGGATATGTGGATGGGTATTCGAAGTGGGAGACATACCCATGGTGATAAAGTGATCGTAGTATAGAAGTGCTGAGCATGGGTTCATAGAGAGAAAATGTGGTGACTATCTTCGAAACTTACTGATAGCGACAAGGTGGAGATATCCACTAAGGTAGCTGAGAACAAAATTAGCAGCAGGGACAAGAACTATGAGATTCGACGTACATGTCGTTTGCATCGGACGCGCTCACCATGGTCATCCTCGCAGAGGATGAAGGGGGGTTGATGCTTGAGAGATCGCGCAGTTTATAGAGCCCCCATAGGGAGTATCCAGTGGGATGGATGAATGCGTAAATCTACACGACTGCCAATTTTTGTGATGATCAGTCTGATCCGTTGTCTTAAAAACTGTCAAAATGCTGTGCGTTACCAGTACAGTAATCCACGCCGGGAATTACAGACTAACAGCGGGAGAGACTTGATGCTCCTTTAGCCTGGGCTACGGGTGTTTGTAAATAATGGCAACACAAATAAGTGAAACCGCCGGATGCTTTAGACATGTATACAGTGGTGGCTTCCAAGTTCCTAATCGTGGCCAATTTTTCCTGGTCCACCTGCATCCCACTTCGTTCGAGACTTTATCCCGTTAACCACGCTTGCAATCGTGACACTAGTAGGGGAGATTCGAAGCGTATATATATGTCTGGAGACACCAACAGTTTCTCGGCACCCCCTGCATGGATGGCGGTGTGCATTCCCAACCCTCCTTCTCCCATTGGACCGGCGAGCCTTGCGAGGCCTCGGAGGCGCGCACGACAGCGACGCATCGCACAAGGTGGGATTTGTCTGTCCACAACACAACGCAGTGCATATTAGCGTTACGGCCACTGATCATTACCAAGTTGATCAAAAAACAACACACCTAATTGGGCCCAGAAGTGCAACAGAGCGTAACGCGAATCATTTTTAGCAGAGGAGGGAGGATGTTGGACTTTCGCATCGATTATGAATACCACACAGGATCCCCCGATATTCACAGAGGGAAAGAAATAGTGGTTCTTGAACCAGTATGAATTTGGTCGCTTAGGTTGCCTCCAGATATTCAAATTCTCTTCCTGATTGGTCAATTAGACGTGTAGTATTCGAGGTGGAAAACATACCCGTGGTGATGGTTGTAATAGAAATGCTGTGATGCATGAATTCATAAGGACAAAGTGTGTTGACTACTCGTCTTGAGACTCACTGATAGTGAAAGCATGAAGATATCCCCGGAGGAGGCTACAAGCAAGATTAGCAGCAGGGACAAGAGTCTACTCACTGTATACTGTATAAGTTTCAATCCTGTTAACCACGCTCACAGCTATGATGTTGGTAGGGGGATTTGGAGCAATAGTTCCTTGGTCTCTCCCGCGTGGATAGCGTGCACATTACTCAGGCGCAGCCTGCGAGTCGTGGCGATTTCCTGTAGATATGTTTCACATGAGTAACAGACGAGATCACTAAGCGGACACAACGTTAGGGAGTCTCATGCCAGGGTTCAGCCTAACTGTATGTCCGCAACCATCTTTAATTTATCAGTTATAAATAAACTTGGATTGTTCCTAAGCGGAACTCCTTATTTTTATGGAATCCCAGCCAGCGGAGATTTCAGTCCCACACACTCTCCCATCAATGATTGGTCGTAACCAAGTCTGCGAAACGACACATCTGGTTGGGGCCGGAAGCGCGACGAGCCCAGGGCTTGCATGGTGAGCCCGTGTCCAGGTCTCCAAAGGCGGGATGACCCAACGCGGGAGGAGTGCACGTTGGCGGGGTTTGGGAAGTTCTGCCGCACGACCACATTGTGGAACTTGTGTGAAGTGAGTAACATTCCTTGAGGGTTTGGTGGAATTGTGATTGTGTACAAGTGCCATCGTAATGTTATGGTGGGGTTCAAACGTCATCATTTCCGAGTTACAACCCATCTAAAGCATGTAACAGGACAAGACAAAAGTGCGAAAACTCACTTACCATCGACCAATCTTGCGTGGATAAGGCTTGAAGCTTGAAGCTTAATCCCAACAACACGTGCAGAGCAGCAACACGTTCATAATCAGGCCAAGCAGAAGTGTGGTAGAGGTTTCAAAGGCAGATACCGCGCCCAAGAAATTCAAGGCGTAGAGGGACCGAGGGTGATGGCGGCGTCGATGGGGGTGATACCAAGCAAGTACAAACTGAACCCGTCGCCCGCCGGGCTCGTTAGCCGCCCGGCCGCCCTCATGCGGAAGCATTGACTGCACTGAACACCACCTGGTGGCGCGCGTTTTAGTTGGATATTCGAACCCACAGATTGCAACCGACCACACAGCTTAGGTATGTATTAATTGTCTTGCTGGAACTTGCCGGCCTGGGACATCCACCACCCCTTTCGTAACCTGGGCCAGCTCAGATGCATCAGCAAAACAAACCATCACTCCGGCCACTATGGCCACTATGGTTCACTATAAACAAATAGACATATACTACAGACTACTATAGAGTAGTACACAGCATTGTTGTGTTTTGCTGATGTGGAAAATCGAAGCTGTACATTGACAATGTGAAATGTTCAGCATGTACTTGAAATATTGTACATCACAAGCCAGCAAGGCAGACATCACGGTCTGGTCCTCAATTGGATGATCAGACGTCCCAATCCAGGGCGCCCAGCAGTGGTTAAATTAGTGTACAAGAGACTCGTCGGAGGCACCGCGGTCCACATATGACTGTGTTACAAAATAAAGGTAAATATATTCCAAGATCAACCTGACACCCCCTGCTCCCCACCCGGTCTGTTCTTCGGCACCTTAGACCCAACCGGGTCCCCGAAGAATTCAAGATAATCCAGCGTTGTGATGTGCGTCGAAAATATTCCAATGTTCGCAGTCTCATGGAGGTTAAGCATGAATCGGGACATCATTGTCACAGAGATGCTAGCATATGTCAACTCTGATGTTCTGGCATGGATGAATTCGATATATACCTGCTGGAGAACGTCGAAAGCCCACCCTGGAGGAATGGCTACGAGTCGTCAGCTACCAATAGATGGATCGTGCATATGGTCGCACCCCACAGAACTGTAACGATCAAGGATGAATACATCGAAGCAACTCGAGGGTGGGATACACACATAGAATGTAAGGATGTTCGCGAGATTGGCTAACGCCATCACGCTGCATTCGGATTGAGACCCGCGACTTTGAGGCATACATAGACAGGGTGCTCACGCAAAATATATGCCACCTGCATAATATCAGCCTCATTCCGATCCCACATAAATAGGACCCACCGTCTCGAAGGAAGAGTGTGATCATGGGCAATCGCCTGTGGATGGCCACATTCCGCCCTTCCCGCCATGTCTTCATGAGTGTGAGCGCGAATATGATGGAGTCATAGACGAAGAGCGCCTCCCAGGCCGCAGCCAGCCCTGGATGACAATGTTGATGTAGGGTCAGGCCGAGAATATGGGAACCCACGAATAGGACTGTAGAAATGATTCTATGGGTAAGCCCCCAAATCAGACTGGACGAGAAGAGGCGCACGTATCATGCAAAAAGCCTATGTGACAGCCAGACACCTGCTGGGCTGGAGCGCTCTTCTGGCCGAATAGCGCCCACTTACGCCGTATAATGTTAGGGAAATCGGGATGTCAATGAAGGATTTCGTACACAAGATACGCTGGTGAGTGTGACCGCTGTTGCAGCCAATGTCCCCATGACGCGGAACGAGCATCTATACAAGGCATAGATCCTCAAAGTCATGAGTACTAGGGGAGGGACGAAGCGGATTTAAACCTCGAAGAGCCTCTGACGGTGTGTCTTACCAGATACGAGGACCTGATTTACCACGAGGAGTAGCTGGCGCGCCAAAGTGTATTTCTTGCAACTTGAGGACATGGTTTGAGATCCATCCACGGTAGGGTGGGGCACAAACACCAACCTCTGGAAATAGTTTTGAATTATTATTGGCAGAAGGAGGGGGGGTTGGATGACGGACTTTTGGATCAAGCGTTGCGAACTCAAACAGGGCCACAGTAATATTCATGAAGAAAGAAAAGTAGCGGTTCAAGAAGAACCAGTACGTGCTTGATCGCCCGGGCCGCCCCCATAGATACTTGACTTCTCTTCCTGGTCTAGTCAATTAGATATATAACCACATACTCGAGAGACACACCCATGGTTATAAAATGGTCGTAGTATAGAAATGCTACGAGCGCAGGTTCATAGGGCGCGCCGATTATCCGTTTTGAGACTCACTGATAGCAAAGACATGGAGATATCCACCGAGGAGGCTACAAATAAATAAGCAGCAAGGGCAGAAAAAAAAAAGAGGCGTACACGTCATTTGCATCGGATGCGCTCACCATGACTACCCACACGGGGGGTTCACGAAATTGTGTGGTTTATACTTTATAGGCTCCCCGTGGGGAGCTGAGATATATGAACGCCCAAGCCTACACGGTTGTCTATCTTCGTGATGATCAGTCCCGCTCGGTTGCCCTGAAACACTAAAAACGTCGCGTCTTGCTCGCATAGCACCCTCCACGAGGGATACAAACCAACCGTGGAATCTTTGTGGCGAAGGCCTAGAGCCCTGCAGCTATCCCCTGTGAATGTATGTGAATGATGGCGGTAGGAAGCCGCCGGATGCTTTAGACAAATATGCGGTGATGGCTTCCTGACCATGATCAGTTTTCCCCGGTCCACCCACAGTCCACATCGTCTAGGATTTAATTTTGTAGTGTTGAAAAACCCGCCCCGGGATGTTGGATCTGCCAGCGGGGGATTTGAATAACATATTTGGGGGTGCCGATATTTCCCTGACGTCCACCGATAACGGTACACACTTCTCGGGTCATGGTTCCCATGGATAATGTTTCACCAGCATGTGGTGTACATGCGATATCGCCGAATAAGCAGAATATTGGCCATTTAAGGAGTATTGACCCCATCTCAAGGTTCTACACAGCCTGACTGTATGTCCGCAACCATCTTTATTATAAATGCACTTACATCTTTGAGTCTTTATTTCACATAGAATCCCAGCCAGCAGGAATTTCTGACATCTTTCTCCCATCAATGATGCCACATTTAATCGCAACACGCATTGTACAGGAATACAACAACAGAGGGCCTGCACAGCGGGCCAGTGCGCCAATGGCGAGCTCCACGGTGAGGCGTCCAAAGACAATAATCCAACACAGAACGCATGCCAGGGGGTTCGGGAAGTTCATTGGCATCTGGAATTGTGATTGTGCAGAAACGCGATTGTGATGGTATGATGGGAACCCACGCACCATTTCCAAGTTATAATACATCCAACGGGACGAGAAAAAAGATAGGGAGATACATTTGCCGCAGCCATCCACCATTTCAATGAACGAACTGCAGATGGGGACCTCCAACGACGCACTTATCACTCCAGGCCGAGTGGGAAAAACACAAGAGTGTAATGGGGACAGATAATCCTACTGCGGTCGAAAAATTGAGAGCAGTGATAGGGTGGATGTTCGCCAAGTCAACGTTCATGGGGTCGACGCCAAGCAGGTGCAAACCGAACCTCAATGCTGTCGGGGCTCGGCCCGGCCTGGGGCTCCCACTTCAAGCTCATATTCTGCGTTTGTTCTGCCACCCTCATAGCCTCGGAAGCAACGTTTTGGATATTTGATCTCAAAGATCGCGACCTTCGTCCACACGGCTCGGGCGTGGACCGACCATTTGGCTAGAAATTGTCGGGGCATCCACCGCCGTCGCCAGGACACCTCGTCTTTTTCTACTCCTACTTCAGGTCTCCGACTCCGGTATTGCAGGGCTTCATTAAGGATATGGCTGGAAGGCAGAAAATACACTCATGCCAAACGATAACGTTACCATCGAGGTACGCTGGGGTTAACCATTGCCCTTAAAAGAAGGGCACACAGAATTCATTTAATACAGACTGCGCAAAAGAACAAGGAAGTTTCTGTGGTTTCGAAAGGTGTTGAACGTGACCTCTAATTTAAACGCCTTACCTTGTCAGTGTTGTGAAAGGAACTGCTGCGTGCATTTAGAGCTGGCAATACCTTTTAATCGCCCCGTGGTTCGATGCCTCAGCAAAGTGCTCAGATATAAGAACCCCACTTTTAAATCAACCTGAGCCATATACACCCACCTACATATGCGATAGTCTCCATGCCCCGCCAGTGAGTATTCTCATAGGGCATGTACTGCTAATCTGACACATCCTAGCGCCGTCGCCACTATACCCGTCTTAGGGCACACGTGCTCGTTGTGCTACCAGATAGAGCACCGCGAGCTGAATCTTACCACCTCGTCCCCCTCGTTTCGCATACCGAGCGCGCACATCATCTTCGTTCCATCCCCGGGCACGTTGGCACCGGGGATGAGTATGTGCATCCTCTGCAATATTACGGTCTCTCGTGACGCGCAAGAGTCCCACCTATCTGGCAAGCGCCATGCACGAATTATGAAGCACACCCGTGGGCCCCGTGCGTGTACATGCCCTGCTCCTGTGCCAGCCTTGCAGCCGGGGGCCGCAGTCATGAAGAGCAGGATCAAAAGATTGGTAAGCGCTAGGTCTGTCTTTTACACGCTATATTGATATCGGGGTAGCGCGTCGTCAGAAAGCGGAGGGGCCGGCGGCCCCGCAGGGCCCCACGGCACAAGAGAAGGCGCTGTGCGCGACGCTCGTCCGCGGCACGTCTCATGAAGATAGGGCGGTGAGCGCATTATCACACTGAGGCTTTGCTGTATTCATTCTGATCCTCGTAGTTCTGGACTTTTCTCGAAATACGTGCGCGACAGGTAAGTCTCTGCCTTTACACAAATTCGAATCGATATCCACGGGACCACAGAGAATACCACATCCGTCCATCCCAGAACCACGAAATCATTGTACAACGCAAAACGGCTACATTGCCCATGGGCTCGTTCCCTCAGAAGAAACGTTACTCCACTACGCCGACCAGCGCTACTCCTCGACGGCATCCACTTGACCGAGCAGATCTTCGCGCTCCTCATTCCCGGCACACAGGCGCGCATTTGCTGGAACAATGCACTGCCGTACTTTGGCCGATACACCAGGGGCGCCCCGGCCTTCCCCAAAGGCTGACACTTAGGTGGCCGAGTCTCCACCGGTCCGAGAAAGTTCTAGCCGCGCCTTCGCTTACTATCACTAAGGACCAAGGGGGGAGCCCATAAAGCGGAAGTCCGATACGCAGGACAGTGCGCGGAAGATTGATGTGCAGAAATCTGGTATGCGGAAAGCCAGCCCGAAGATAGCTAGCGCACCGAAGACTGGCGCACGGAGGACCAGTGCACAGGAGGCGCAAAATGATTCATGGAGAGCTGGCACACAGAAAGCTGGCACACAGAACGCTGGTGTGCAGAAGGCTGGCACGCAGAAGGTTGGTAAGCAGAAGGTTGGTAAGCAGAAGGTTGGTACGCGAACAGCCGGCAGCGTGCAGCCCGCACAAGACCCGAAGACAAAACCAAAGACAAAACTAAAGTAATTCCTTCACTACACCAAGGAGTATGTGCTAACGCGCACATTAATAAGGAAAAAGCCGCAGCAGAAATGGCACTGCGATGTGTGTGATAAGAGTATGGCCTCTGGCTCGATGGAGGACCATCTGCGGGGCGTCCGGCATGTGCGTAAGGCGGCCAGAATGCAGGCTGGTATGCTTGCGTCTTAGAAGCAAAGACAGAGAAGTGTGAGGGATGTTCGTACAACGGGAAACCTTACGAATGTAAAACGAATAATTGCCTTGAAGTTGTCGAAGCAAAGAACTGGAGGAATATAAGATTTTTTGATCATGGTTACGCACCTCTCGCGCGTGCTATTGCTCTGGTTTGGTAAGCTATTAGTTACCGCCAGCGCTGCTCGAAAATATCAGGAAATGCAACCTCCAACTGCAGCTGCGACGTTTAGTATGTATGACGCCAAGCAGGTGAGAACCGAACCTCTAAACATCGGAGCTCGACCCGAGTTCCCACTTCATTTTCAGTGCTCCCACCCGCGTGCAGAAGCACTGATCCCTCGTACACCTCGGAAAGTGCGTCCAGGGACCAGAGCGCCGTATCAAGCTTCAAGTCCCAACTTCGCCGCTTCGTTTCTAGCGTCGCAAACGCAGCAAAAGGATTGTTTTGATAACGATTCTCGACCACGCAGCCCTGCCAATCACGCCCAGAAAATGCAAAAAATTCGCCCAAGTCGTCCATAGCCTCTTTTTTTTTTTTTTTTTTTTTTTTTTTTTGAATTCCGCGTGGATTGCACAGAGTGCGTACGTTAAATACAAAGACTCGCTACTGCATACGGTGATACAGGGTCCAACTACTGCTTAGCTAGATAGCCAAGATCATACATGGCAATATGTCATGTGCCCCAGCCGAACGTCCACCCGCCAGTGAACTGCCAAAGTTGTAGGTAAAATGTCGGTCTTCGACCAGGCCCCCTCTATAGGCGATAAGGAGGCACGACGGTCTTCCTAGCGGTCTTGGTAACTGAAAGTTTAGATCCCGGACCCCAACTCCATACTATTCGTCGTCTCCGGTGTGGACGCACCCACCCAAACGGCGCCTACGGCCATACGACCACAATGTAAGCCTCTCCCAGCAAACGGACACCCACTAGGACATCCATCCGGCCAAACCCCTTTTCAAGGGTGCCGGTGACTTCGTCGGAGAATCGCAGACCCGGCCCAGATGGACCATTGGATCTGGCTCGTAGAGGCGATGTCGGGGGTTCATTCTGCAGCTGACCATCCAGGCAAGTGATATGCCCATGAGGGGGGGTTATCCATGATTTCGGGTCCAGGCCCGGCCTTATCGCACGTCGGCCCTGTAAAGAGCCAACACACTTTCGGGGCATAAAACCCTCCTCTCCCCTTGATTCGTCAATGTATGCCCCGCGCGATAGGGCGAATTGCGAAGTAGATTCACGCGCAACGTAAAATAGAGCCTAATCCCAAGACTCCCAACAGGAACATCCTCGTCCCACCTCCGAGCTCTCTCCTCTTTACCTCAGGCCTTTATCGAGAACACACCGGCCATGCCACAAGGGCACTGCATAAAGCACTTCTTGGGCCAAAAGTCGCTAGCCTAACCATCCGCAGAGGATACGGGTTGGTGTGAGTTTGGACGGCAAAAGCCTCCCAGCATCGCATCGTACAGACAGCATCAGCCGAGGTGTTATTATCTTGGGGGTGTGGGTGGGGTATCTGGAATGTGGTGGTGTAAAGTTGTAGAAGGGAAAAAAGATTTCGGAAATACCGTTCGATGCCGCAAACATTGTTGTGAGCAATCAAGCCCACCGATGGGTCCGATCTTGCTGATCAACAGTCAGGATGGCCCGGATAAACGAATGGAAGGTCCTTCTTGCACTTGGATGGGACGGATGTGATAGATGGAGCGATAGGAAGGGACGACCCCCGCAAGAAAATAAATTCCCACGGTGGCGATGGTGGTGGTTGAAGACCAAGAAGGGGGGTCGTCCATAGCCTCATCCCCACTCCCCACAAGTTTCTATGTACGTGCAATCTTGCTAATGTGGGCTCAGAAACTGAATAGCACTGAAGACTGCGCACAGTGGTACAGGAAGTACCGTCACGGTAGTCCCCACTTGTTATGACGCGATTGGGTGGGTAGCTATTTGTAGCCAATATCAACTCCAGGTATGATGAGAAACCGTTGCACGTTGGCAGTGTGGAATGTTCGGAGCATGCGCTTGGAGTATCGTATATCAGCCAGTGGAACTGAGGCAGACGTCTAATCCTCGAATGAATAATCGGATATCTTTCTCACAATCCAGGATGTTCAATAGTGGTCAAATTAATTTAGCCGGGGCGCCGGCCCGCAGGGTGAATCCAAACCCCCAGATGGCTACGTGCTATGAAGTATCTCTCAAATCAACCCCACCCTCCACCCCGCTCCCCATCTGGTGTGTTTTCCGGAATCTCAGAGTCAGCGAGGTCCCCGAAAAACTCGAGACGGGACAAATAATCTTGCGCCGTAACGTGTGTCGAAAATATTCCAACGCTGGCACTCTCGTGCAGATTGAGCATGAACCGGGACATCATTGTTGCAGAGATGCTAGCATCCGTCAAATTTGGTGCACTGGCATGAATGGATTTGGCACGTACCTGCTGGAGAATGTCGAAAGCCCACCCCGGAGGAATGGCTAGGAGTTGTCAGTTAGCAATGACCGGATCAAGGCATATGATCATACCCCGCAGAACTACAACAACCAGGGGGTGAATAAATCGAAGCAATTCAAGGCTAGGATACATACATAGAATGTGAGGATATTCGCGAGATTGGCCAACGCCATCACGCTGCATTCTGCTTAAAACTTGCAATTATTGGGTGTGCATGGACGCTCACGCGAAATATATGACACCTGCGCTATATCAGCCTCATTCTGATCCTATAAAAAAATGGGACTCACCGTCTCGAAGGAGGAGCGTGATCACGGGCAGTCGCTTGTGGATGGCCACATTCCGCCTTTCTTGCCATGTCTTCGCGAGTGTGAGCGCGAATATGATCGAATCATACACGAAGACTGCCTCCCAGGCTCCCGCTATGCCTGGATGGCAGAGTTGACTTAGGATTAGATTGAAAGTATGAGAACCTACGGATTGAGCTGCAGCAATCATTCGATGGGTGAGTCATCAACTCGGACTGGACAGAGGGAGGCGCACGTGTCAAGTGAAATCATGTGGCAGCCAGACACCTGCTGGGCTGGCGTGCTCTTCTGAGCAAAGAGTACCCACTTGTATCGTGAATGTTAGGGCAATTGGGATGTCAGTAAGGAATGTCGTACGCAAGATATACTAATGAGGACGCCCCCTGTTATAACCAATGTTCCAATGACGCGGAACGAGCATCCATACAGGGCATAGACTCGCAAAGTTATGAGTACTAGGGGGAGGAATGTCAACCTTGGAGAGTCTCTAATGATGGGTCTTACTGGATACGATAATTTGATTTATAACGAGGAGCAGCTCGCGCACCAGACCATACTGGTTGCAACTTGAGGGCATGATTCAAGATCTATTCAAAGCAAGATGGGACGCGAACACGAACCTCTGGAAATGATTATGAATTATTATTGGCAAAGAAAGGGTGGACGACGGACTTTTGGGTCAAGTGTCGCGAACTCAAACAGGGTTACCATGATATTCATGGAGAAAGAGAAATAGCGATTCAGGAAGAACCAGTATGTGCTTGGTCGCTTGGGCCTGCTCCATAGATATTTGACTTCTCCTCCTGATTTGGCCAATTAGTAGGCAGGTAAATATGTAATCGAAGCCGAAAGACGTGCCGAAGGTGATGAAGTGATCATAATATAAAAATGCTGCATGCATAAGTTCATGAAGATAAAGTGTGTTGACTACCCATCTTGAGACTCACTGATAGCAAAAACTTGGAGATATCCACTGAGGTGGCTACAAGCAAGATTAGCAGCAGGGACAAAAATCAACTATGAGATTCGACGCACATGTCGTTCGCGTCGGATGCACTCACCATGATCACCCTCGCAGAGGGCAATGAGCAGCTAATGCTCATGAAATCATGCCGTTTATAGGGCCCCCGCAGGAAGCTGGGATGAATGGTTCAACCTACACAGTTGTCCATCTTTGTGATGATCAGTCTGGTTCCGTTGCTACAAAACACTCCAAATGCTATGCCTTAATGATGCAGTCAGGTATACAGATCAACAGCGAAACCATTATGGCAGGCTCAGAGCTCCCGTAGGTGATTGTGAATGATGACAACACAAATATACGAGGCTACCGGAAACATATGATGATGGCTTTTTAATCATGATCAGTTTTCTTTGATCCATCCACACCCCAGACTGCCTAGGATTTAATCCTATTAGCTACGCCCGCAGTTGTGTTAAGGAACTCACCCCTATCCGCCAGGGATTTGGATTTGCATGGATGGTAGCGCACATTGCTTAGGTGCGGCCCGCAGGTTGTGGTGGTTCCCCATAGATACGTTTCATGTGGAGTAACGCACGAGATCGCCGAACGAACATGATGTTGGCCACTTGAGGAGCATTGACCCCTCGTCTCAAGGTTCTGGATAGATACAGCTGCGTAACTGTGCGTCTGCAACAATCTTCAATTTATCAGTTATAAATAAACGTACGTTTTCAAGTAACTCCTTGTTTGGCATAGAAACCCAGCGAGATTTCCAATCCCGCACACCCATCAATGATGCAACATTAATCACCACCAAGAAAAATGATACGCCTGATTGGGACGAGAAATACAACAAGAGCCCAGAGCTTGTACGACGAGCCAGTGTGTTATAGCTATCGGCGAGCTCTACCGTGAAGCATCCAAAGGCAAAATAACTCAACGCAGACCAAGCGTATGCTAGCGGGGCTCGGAAAGTTTATTGATATGGGGAATTATGATTGTGCAGAAGTGCGGTTGCAGCGTTATGATGGAAACTCATCATTACCAAGTTTTGATACACCCAACAGGACGAGAGAAAGAAAGAGACGGGAGGATCCATTTGTCGCCTGAGCAATCCACTGATCTTGCGTGAGTGGGGACCTCCAACGTGTGTTAGGCGGCAGCGCATTCATCACTAAGCCAGGTAGGAAAAACGCAAAGCGATGGAGGCTTCAGAGACAGATATACGCCTGAAAATCGACAGCACAGAGAGTGACGGCAACTTGACTGGCCCGGCGTTTCCGCCACCCTGGGGGTGATGCCAAGCAGGTGCAAACCGAATTCAACATCGGGGATCGGCCCACCCAGGCTCCCACTTCGTGTTCGGCGTTACCACCTCAGTGCACGTTTTGGTTAGATGTTCGACCCAACCTTTGTCTGCGCGGTTATGATTTTACTGAGACTTGCCGGGATCCACCGCCACCTGTCGTAACCGGGACACCCCACATTGTCCCACCCCAACTCCAAGTCTCCAGTCCTGGCCCCTGGTATTGCGTATCACACGACTGGGATGCAGGATGCCCACTCACACTAAAAATACCCTACGGTAATATTATCATTGAACGTTTGTGGGACCAGAGAAGGACACATGGAGATCATTCATCTAACAACGACTGCGCAATGGAACAAAGAAGTTCCTGTGATTTCAGAGTATTGAACGTGACCTCCACGCCCTGCCATGAAAGGGACTGCCGCATGTACTTAGAGTTAGCGATACCTTTTAATCGCCCTACGGATCGATGCCTCAACAAAGTACTCAGATATAATAACCCCACCACTTTCAAATCAACCCAAACTATATACACCCACTCATCCACATACGCAGTAGTCTCCATGCCCCACCAGTAAGCGCTCTCATAGCACATGCACTGCCAATCTGATATGCTCTAGTGCTATCGCCACCATACCCGTCTCGGGGCACACGTGCTCGTCATGCCACCAGATGGAGCACCGTGGGCTGAATCTCACCACCTCGTCCCCCTCGTTTCGCATACCGAGCGCACATATCATCTTCATCCCATCCACGGGCACGTCGGCACCGGGGACGAGTATGTGCATCCTTTGCAACATTGCAGTCTCCCGCGACGCGCAGGAGTCCCACCTCTCTGGCAAACGTCATGCACGAATCATGAAGCACACACGTGGACCCCGTGCGTGTACATGTCCTGCCCCTGTTCCTATGCCGGCCCCACGACCGGAGGTCCCTGTTGCGAAGAGGAGATTGGTGAGCGCTAGTCTGTCGTTTAGGCGCTATATTGATGTTGGGGTAGCGCATTTTCAGTGGGCGGGTGAACCGCCGCCGGATCCCGCGGCACAAGAAGAAGCGCTGTGGACAACGATCATATGTGGCTGGCCTCATGAAAATTGGACGGTGAGTGCGTCATTATATTGCGTCATTGATTCTGATTTTTCTAGGGCGGGGCTTTTCCCAAAATACGTGCGCGACAGGTGAAGCCGGTCTCTGCATATAGATCAAGATAGATATTCACAGGTTTATAGCGAATACCGCGTCCGTCCATTCCAAAGCCAGACCTCCAAAGCGTTCCGCATCCTCGCCGCGTACGCCTGTCCACATGAACAATAGAGTGGAAACTGACCCCATCGCCCAGGAATCTCTCCTCTCCGGATGAACTTCACACTCCCCGCCGACGAGCCACATTTCTCTTCGACGGCATCCATTTATCTGAACAATTCTTCGCGCTCCTCAACACCCCCGGCACCCACGCAAGCATTAGTTGGAGCAATGCACTGCCGTACTTCGGCCGATACATTAGGCGCACTCTGGCCCTCCCGCAGAGATTGGCGCTTGGGTGGCCGGGCCTCCGCTGGCCCCGGAAAGCTCTGGTCGCGCCCGCTCTTGCCACCACCCAAAAACAGGGAAGGGAGTCATCTACAAAGCAGAAGTCTGGTGCGCAGAAGGATGTGCGGAAGGTTAGCGTGCAGAAATCCGGTGCGAAAAAGACCATCCCGAAGATAGTGAGAGCACCGAAGACTGGTGCATGGAGGTCGGCTAGTGCGCAGGAGGCTGATGCACAGAAGACCAGTGTGCGGAGGGCTAGCACGCGGAAGGTTGGCATAAAGAAGGCTGATGCGCAGAAGACCGGTACACGGAATGTTAGTAAGCAGAAGGTTGGTACGCGGACGGCTGATAGTGTGCAGCCCGCACAAGGACCAAAGACAAAAACAAAAACAAAAACAAAGTAATTCCTTCACCGTACCGAGGTGTATTTGCTAACGTGCACATCAATAAGGAAAAAGCCACAACAACAGTGGCACTGCGATGTCTGCGATAGGAGCATGGCCCCTGGCTCGATGGAGGACCATCTGCAGGGCATGCGACATGTACGCAAGGCGGCCAAAGCGCCACCGAAAGTGAAGGCGCCTGCGCCCGTGTCCCAGAAGCAAGGATTGAGAGGTGCAAAGGGAATTCATGTGGTGGAAAATATAGCCTCGCGGTCGTCGTAAGACGAGTGATTAAAGTACCGTCGCGCGCGAAAATATTGCACGCGGAGCCTGGAGATAGAGGCTGTGTTACAAGGATATTACTAAGTGCCCATTGAAAGTAGTATTTGCATACGCATGCCAGTGGATGGAGACTCGGCCAATGTCCGATAGGGTAGGCTGGGATTCGGTCACTAATCTACAGTACGGGTGGGATGTCAAGCAGGTGCAAAGTGAACTTTAGGCGCCGTCTCAAAATAGCTGTGCGACCCGTTCAACTTGAATGCTTGGCCCCTAAGGACACTGAGCGCTGAGCGCTTGAAGCTCCTGCTCTTGCTTAGATTACGCCTGTCACTGGTGTGAGTACCCGTCATCATCAGCAGCGAGGTCTTTGGGTTGATGCTTCAGCGGTTAGGGATTTTGTTGATGCAGCCCGCGATGAACTCTAAGTAATTCATAGTACTATAATACAACTACAATAAAGTGAAACTATCAGTCTGATCGCCAACTTGCAGCAATTATAAAAAAAGTTCGAGCAGAGAGGAGCGTGACTGTCCAGTCCCAAATGTGACGTAATCACAATCACGCTCAGCCAATGAGTCTGACATTGACCACATCTCGCTGCCTGTCTTTCGGAGCCCGGCCCGGGTTCACGTTCTTTTCTGCTGAATGCTGTAGCCGTCGCGGACTCCATCGCCATCTTGAGTCGTAACCAGAACGCCTCACATTCCTCCCCCCAACTTCAAGTCTCCAACTCCGGTACTGCAAAACCCTCATTATATAACTGAAAGACATGGAACCCGTTCTCACCGAACAATACGATAGGTGTAACGTTACCAATGAATGTCGGTAGGTTAACATTACCCAAAGAAGGGCACATGGAGATCATTCACCAAACCAATAGCTGTGTAATGGAACAAAGAAGCTTCTGCGATCTAGAAATCTTGAATGTGACCTCCAAACGCCTCACCCTGGCGTGGGGGACGACCACCGCATGTACTTAGAGGTGATACCTTTTAATCACGCCACGACTCGATTCCGCAGCCAAGTGCTCAGATATAACAACCCCGCTACTTTCAAACTGACTATATACA
>JADNYI010000577.1:0-20790 GCA_015501065.1 Infundibulicybe gibba | reverse complement strand
GGAGCACCTGAGGCCCGCCGACGGCGACGAATCCCTATCAACATCGTAAATCCAGAGCTTCGAGCGGAACTTGCAGCCTGTGGCACTTTGATTGTACAACAGCGACCCCTCCTCCGGTGGGGGCATGTAACCATCATATCTGGGAATAGCACATATGACGGGCTCGATGATCTTCAAGAGTCTCATGACGAGGGTGTTCTGGCCACTTGCAGCTGGGTGAGAGCTGACCCTGAATCCATTATCAACTGAATGTTAGGACGCAACAGGGGGGAGCGCACCATGGTATGGTGGGTCGCACTGCCTTCTCTTTGAGTGTTTGCGGTTGTCAGAAAACAGGCGCGGAATTCTGATGCGGAATGTCTCGTCAGGGCTGAGGATGGTGGCCCGTGAACTCCTGGTGACGGATACCCAGGTGATAACGCCACACCATAGTAGGTAGTTCCGTCGATATTTCGTGGTGAAACCTGAGAACCTCGCTATTCCGGGGAATGAGACCTGCCACGGGGAACAGAGGGGAATGAGGGAGTCCTCCCCAGCATTCAAATTGGCAGGTGAGGTATCCGAGCCCAGGCGTGACACGGAATCGGAGCCCAGATACCGGAAATGGCAGGCGATGGAAATAAAAGGATCCAAGCGTGTTGTCTGGGAAGGGTACATTTACACTACGGTAATAGTGGAGAATAACCTTGGGCTTCAACCTTGATCGTTCCGTGCCGGGTAAGGTGAGCGTTGGTCATACGACATTCGAGACGTCTACGAAATCGGATGGCCGGAGCTGGTGTGGGTCAAGAGTAGACACCACACATTTTGGCAGTGTTGTATTTCAACCCCATCTGCGGAAAGCGTTTATCAGCGGATGTCTCAAAGCCTGGCTCATGAATTCGAAGGGAGAGTGATTGTGGGCGCGTTTCCTACCACAATGGTGGGGATTTCCGCCCCGCGAACTGCGAGGATTTTACAGGAGGAGCAAGCCGCGGCGGTCTGTAGTGAAATTTGCATGCTAGAGAGTGGCATATGGCTCGGCGTTCAACATTCAACTCTACCAGTCGCTGGTAGGGATTCCCGCCTCCACGGAATGCGAGGATTCGCCGGAGGGAGCACACCATAGTGATCCGTGGTAAAATTGGCATCCTGAGGTACAGTGGCATGTCGTAGAGTCCAAGTCACAGCGTAGGTACTGGGTTACAACTGGTTCCGAGCCTCCTTATCGAACGCTGTTGGTGTTATGGTGAATTTCAAATTCCAAAATATTGGGACATATGTTGTCGTGTTTGCGCGCCCCCGGGATCATTTCACAATCGATCGGCTCGGACTCTTCATTCACTCCAATCTGACCACAAAGTGCGGCTGTTTGCGCCGTTCACGAGCGCAGAATTCCTGACCGAATGCCCACAGAGCGCACAGGACCCATACATTGTGGTAATTTTCTGACAATCTATGAGTAACGAATACTACGGCAGCAGCCTGACAGTCACACAGGACCTGGATCAATGTTTAATTCACACGGGCCTTGACCCCTATGTGGTTGGACCATTGTCAAAGCCGCACCGTGACTAATACTAGCCGTTTTTTGCCTATATCTTAATTATCTTCTCTGTTCCCATATCTTTAGGCCCTCCATGGAGTGGATTGTGTCGAACGTGTGGATGTGTGTTTAGGTGAAGCCGATCCTGAGCTGTCTCCGTGATGAGTCAGCGAAGAGGCGAGGACCCCCCTTCCGCCCCCCGCGTCGACCTCCAGCCACATCGGACCCTCGGGTCAGGGCCTTCGGTTTTCACCATATCCTGCATGTGCAATTACTATCAGTAGTTCTCTTTGAATGCCAATAACTAACATTCCAGTGCTTAACTAGCCTGAACTCACTAGTAAATTACACAGGGGACCAGGATCACTCAGGATGTCGACGAATGGCTGGAACTGCTCGGGCGCCCACTTACCATTTAAACTACCTGAACTACTCAGGTGTTCACCGACTGCCTAAACTGCTCGGAGTGCTCGCACACCACCCGAACAGTCTCTGAATTGCTCAGGGTGTTCTCAAATTGCCTGAACTGTTTGAATTATCCAGGATATTTGCGAACTCCTTAAAAGTGCTCGGGACGCTTCCGAGCTACCTGGACTGACCAAATTTTCCAGAATCGCTCGGGGCGCTTGCAAACTGCTCGAATTGTCTAAATTCATGCCGGGCACTCACAAGCTACCCGAATTGCTCGTGATTACGTCAATCCGCCTGAATTGTTTAGGATGCTTACTTCCCAAGCTGCCCAAATTGCATGGCGTGTTCAAATCGCCTGTAGGCTCGCAAACCACCCGAGGAGCTAGCGACTCGAGATTTGCATCAGTATATGGGGAATGGTCAGCCCGGTCCCAATCACAAAGGGGATACTCATTTTACTCGACATGTTGTAGTCTCACCTAATTGTTGGGACGACTTACCCTCTCCAGGAATCGGATCGCATTTTGGACCACGAAACCTCACGGAGATTTCTCCCTGGGCCTGTGCCCGTCGTTCATATTTGGTGCTCAAGGTATTTTATTACAATATAAATCTGTTCGCTCAGTCACTACCCCAGCCTCCAGAACTTTGATGGCCAACTTCTTGCCAGCGCGACTTCGGTGGGGTGCACCCGGAAGCTCCAAGACGACTGTCTGCAGCCGAACCAGCTGAGGCGCCCGCGCGGGGACTGGCGGATCACAGTTAGAATTTCATGGTGGAGTTGGTTGTATGCACGCTATTTCACGCAAATTCCCGGAGAGGATGTCCACAGCGCATCTGGAATCAGGACAATATGGTGTTTCTTTCCAACTTTCTCTTCGGTAATCTATAAACACCTGAATAGAATCAATGGTCTAGCAGATCCGAACATAGGATCTGAATCAAATCCAGCTCATAAACGTCGGCCCCGATATGGGTAAAGGCTCATTCAATCACTCAGTGCTACGTCTATTGAAGGATGGGACGACGGGATCAATTCCAGTATAGGTAATTGGACTACACCAGTCTTATGATAACAGATAAACATATGGCTTGTCGGCCACCACAGGGCTGCCATGGCATCCAAGTTGGGAAGATCAGCCCATATGTTACTCGGACCATCGTAAAAGCCACCGTAATCAATTCTAGCCAGTGTTAGCAATCTTCATTGAATTGTTGCTCGAGATCTGATTGCAACAGAAAACCTGGAAACGTGACCATAATGGTGGTATAAAAGCATCCACCCTCCCGCAACTACAGAGCAGAAACCTTGAACAACATGCAGTTCTCTACCATCTTCGTCTTCGTCTCTCTTGCCCTCACAGGCTTTGCTGCCCCAAATTCCTCCACGGTCAAACAAGTCGAGACGTGCATTGCAACAATTGCAACGCAGGCGCACACCTTGGATGCAGTTGCTACTAAGTTACAATCCCCAGCACTGGATTTGCTTCAGTGATGGTACGTCCTATTCCTGTAGAAAAACATACACTGAACAACGCGGAACTCTAGGCCACTGCAGTCGAGATCGAGGCCGGTGTACGCAGCCTGGCATCCGCCATCGACGCCTGCACTGCTAACGTTGAGGTTGTTATAAGCAATATTTTTCCTTGTTGTCCTAAGTTAACGAATTACAAGGCGGTCCCAACTCCTGTTACAGAATCCGAAGCCCAGACGGTCTCGCGGCTGTCCAGGCCATCGAACCCGAGATTCTGGATGGGTTGAGGCGACTTGTTGACTGCAAACCAGTCTTGGAAGGCCTCCCGGTTCCCGGAGCCACGGCCATTACTCTTCGATATGTGAGGAAGCTCCAGGAGTGCACTGATCGGTTCGCGGGAGCGCTGATTAACTCTTCACCGGTATGCTATAATATATATGGATACGTTGAATGCCCTCTAATTGACTTACAGGCCGCCTCACAACTCAGGGCAACGATATCAAGAACAGTGTCGATGAGGGATTTGTGGGCGCTATCGCGGCTTTCTCGTAGATACATGATCGTCGTGGTAAGAATCGTGGCGGTTTCCGCTTACTCGATTTGAACCTCAATGTGGATTCGAATCTTTCCTAGCCTCACTCTTTATTACCATTTTATTATTTCTTTGCATGCCTTAGCCTTGAGTCAACACCCGTTATCCCCATTATTGCTGTGGCCCAGATAAAGGTTGCGACTGGTTTTATTGACGGGTTTGATATCAATAGAGAGTTTGCGGTGGCCTTGATTTTTCGTTGCGGTGTGCGTTTTGGCGTTGGGGTGCAGCCCTCGGATAATGGGTTGTGCGGCTGCTATTGCAGCCTACTCGTAGATGTGTGACCACCATGTATATGTATTTGAGAATCGCGGCGGTGTTCTTTCAATTTCAATTTCAATTTCCATGTGGATTCGACCCCTCCGAGCCTTTTGCTTTGGCCTCTCAAGAATCAGTTATGCTGGAATGCTTCGCGGCTTCGGAACCCTACCTGGAAATTTGAGTGTCTTGGACCCGGAATGTAGTAGTTTATCATTCATGGCGCAGTGATGCATTAGAATTTTCATTAATGGTAGTCGGTACATGATGCGTTTCAAGGGCGGGTTCACAGTGGGTGGTCCGCCAAATCCATCAATCTCCAACCAGCAATGAGCACATCTAATTGTCATCACTGGTACTGTTCCGTAACATCAGGTGGGGCGCGATCGAAGCGAAACATACAAATGAACCTAGCACCACATACCATCACCCTGGAAGCACACGTTTAAAACAGTAAGGCACATATACTATTCAGTATTTGCAGGCGGGCGTGTGGACATTAGAAATCCTGCATCCAAATTCGAGTCAACCCTCAGGGAGATGGACCAAGTCCCAAGTTTCCTCGCTTGAAGCGCCACAAACGCAGTAAATGGCTCTGGCGGCGCTTCCAACAAGAGAGGTACGGAAGGACCGATTCTGGTCGGCAGGTTGCCGGCGCTCCTGGATCCCGATTTTAAATTTTACATATCCGGCGCGCCTCGACACGCGGGTGTGGTGAATCTGTCATGTGTGAGCTTTGGCTGCACGGTTTTGTAGATTCATATCGATACAGGGTCATATTTGGACGTAACTGGTGGGGTTGATGAGGATGAACTGGGCAGGTCGTTTGAGCGTGCGCGGGGCGAAGGCGGAGTTGATGATGGTAATCTCCTCGGCGATAAGTGTTTCTCTGCTATTGTCGTTGGACCATGTGTGATTGTGGAAGGTGATCCTGGAGGGGGTGATTTGAGCATGGGTGACTTGAAAGTGAGGGATTCGAGAGCGGGTGATTGGGGGGCGCACGAACCAAGTGTGGATAATATAAGAGTAAGTTGCGATGATAAACAAGCCCCTGTCCTGGACATCCAGACCGCCGATTCTCTACAGGGCGGATCAATTCCAATCACCGGAATACGAGCTGGCGCGCAAACACCGCTTGATCACCCATTCTATTCTAGCATGAGTAGCACATGCCCAGTCCCGCTCTCATGAAAGATGGTAGACGTCTAGGTGGTACACGGGATGTTCGACCACACACAGCACTCGTCGCGCATCTGCGGCTCGGTGCGAAAGTCGTAGCCGCCACGGGATATTGAACGGCCTCCCACCATTAACAGGCAGCTGCTTGCTGGCCTCGAGGTCGACGGCGTAGGAGGAGCATTCTGGATTGGGATAACGTAACGATATATGGTCTGGTCAAATGTCTTGGATGACTATGAGCTCTTGCAAGCCCAAACTTGGCCGCGAGGTGAGGGGAAATGAGAATGTGGCTGGAATGTCCATGATGAAACATCGATAAACAATCCGGATTGTGGCAGACGACGAGCGTTTCCCCAGGCCAGGGCTCCAGGGAGGCTGCTGCCAAATACGACAACACACCCGTAACGTTCCGATGAGGGGTTGAGCGAATGTTGGACCAGAAGTTTGACATTAGCTTTGTGCCTTTATGACATGCTGTTCTTCAAAGCGCAAACTTCGCTACGGACCGTCGCGGCCTGCTCCCTCCAGAAAATCCTCATAGCTCGTGGGGGCGGAAGTCCCCGTCGTCGTTGTATCACGGTAAGAAACGCACCCATGATCATTTTCGTTTCAACACTCACAAGCCAGGTTTCGAGGTATCAGTTGATGCACAGACTAAGCCGAAGAGACAGCACAGAATTGAAAAACGTATAGTGTCCACTCTCGACCCTCTTCATCTTCAGCCATCCGATTTCACGGACCTCTCGAATATCGCGCGGCCAACGCTCACCTTGCCCGGCGTGGAACGACCGGGATTGAAGCCCAAGATTATTCTCCACTACTACGGCGGTATAGATATACCCTTTCCAAACAACACGCGTGGATTCTTCTATTACCATCGCCCACAAGGCCTGTCGTTCATGGCATCTGGGCTCCGATTTCGTGTCACACCTGGCACGGATGCCTCACTCGCCAATTTCGATGCTGGAGAGGACTGCTTGCTTCCCTCTGGTGCCCCATGGCAGATTCCACTCCTCAGAATTGCGAGGTTCTTAACTATGAAATCCCTGCAGCACTACCTGCTGCAGTGTGGCGCTATCACCCAGTCACAGCTGGATGCCTGTCGCCAGCAGTTCACGGGCTATCGCCCTGCGTCATACTATACACTATATACTCTCGACCAGCCATTCCCTGTGTCCTTCAGCGCGCACGCCATCCATCTCTGCCTAGTTACTCCTGACAAAATATTTCGCATCAAAATTGCACGCCCATTTTCCGACAACCGCAAACACTTGGACAGAAGTCCATACGGTGGTATGCTCTTGTCTGTTGCGTCCTAATGCTCTCAGATTGACAATGCACTTCAGGATCGGCCCTCGCCCAGCTGCAAGTGTCGACTCGACCTGAACACACTGGCCGGAACGTCCTTGTCATGAAGATCTTGAAGATTATCGAGCCCGTCACATGTACTATTCCCGGGTATGATGGCTACGTGCCCCAGCCGGAGGAGGGTTCACTGTTGTCCCACCGGAGCGCCCCAGGCCACAGGATCCGCTCGCAACTTTGGATTCACGATCTTGATAAGGATTTGTCGTCGTCGGCGGGTCTTAGGGCGCTCCGCGGTGTCTCGCTCTTACAAACGTCAGGGTTTCAAGATATATAGTATTGTATTCACTCCTTGAATTGAGCGGGTCATTTGACTAGACTACATTATTGCGTTGTCCCAAGTCAGAATGCCCACCCATGGGTGGCTCCTGTTTATGGTTCCTAATCTTCGTACACCAGTTCGCATGGCCCCTATCATGACAGAGGATTGAATCAACCCATGGGCCTTTCCACACACGGTAGTTTTTACGAAGTTGCCTGAAAAGGTGAGCTGGATACTTCATGTCGAGGCAAACGACTTATTGTAAAGCGTGGAAAGATCTAGGGAGTGAAAAACTGATGCTTTACTCCTCATGAGACTCAAGCAAAACTTGAACGACGAGGCGGGAGCGACGGAGCAAGGAGGCCAGTGCATGGCAGCATTAAACGATTTGGCTTGTGGAGGGAAGAGATCGTTCCAAGTAGTGAAGGCTGTGCTCCCTGACCTACCCTCGTGCCTCAGTATATAATGAGAACTGCCGCTTGCTAGTGCCGATTTGGCTCCTTGCGGTGAGAGAAGTTGCCCCGGGTGTTCCTGCGCCTGGCAAAGACCACGTCCTTTCACCTCCCCCGTGCCTCAGCGCGTAATGAAAGTTGACAATGGCTGTTGGGTCTTGAGCTTGCAACCAACACGTTTTCCCATTAGTGATCGACGTCAGGCTGCAAGGTGTCTTTGAACCCTTTGAGCGCTTATCCCGTTGACATGCCTGTCTCGTTCCAGGTCCCCACAATGGCAGAGAATTCAGACAACAGCCTGAACTTGTCGACCCCCAACGAAACGGCCCAAGGCCCCTCTTCGCCCTCAGCCACACCCCACACGGCACAGTCTGAAAATCAGGTAGGAGGGTCCGAAATCCATGCATCTGAGCAACACCCTTAGTGCGCGCATTTCTCAATCATGACCATCATGCAGCCACGACGGACGCAGTGGCGTTCAGGACAGCCATATCACCATGAGCTGCCTGGAAGTGGGAATCACAGGAAAGAATGCAAGGACAGGACGGTCAAGTTCGACCAGGATTTCTGTGCTGGGTGGAATAGCGAGATCGATTCACTCCTCACATTCGTACGCTCTCATTCATCCTGTTATTCATTATTGATGCAATCTACAGGCTGGTCTATTCTCCGCTATTGTTACTGCATTCACCGTCGAATCATATCAATGGCTCCAACCCAGCCCCCAGGATACGACCAATCAGATATTGCTTAACATATCCGCCCAGCTCGCGGGTCGAAATATCACCACATCGGTGCCACCGCCCTTCTCCCCGTCCCCATCGTCAATCCGCATCAACATATTCTGGTTCATGAGCTTGATATTCAGCCTTACGGCCGGGCTGCTCGGAATCCTGTGCAAGCAGTGGCTCCGGAACTATCAGCGCGATGTAACAGTCTCCACTGTCATGGAAGACTTTGCCCTGCGGCAATTCCGATATGAGGGATTCTCACAGTGGAAGGTTACGGGTATCCTTGGTACTCTTCCGATGCTCCTTGAGATTGGGCTTGTGCTCTTCTTCATTGGGCTCATCGACTTTCTGCTCGGCCTCAATGTGGAGGCAGCTGTCCCAGTGGTCATATTCATCGGGACCAGTATCACCCTTCTCGTTGGCACGACTATAGCGCCTGCAGTTCAATATCTTGTCTACCTGACCCGCAGGCGACTAGCCTCACGGAAGTACATCCACCCCCCGATGTTTGCATTCAGATCACCACAGTCGCGTGCGGTGCTGGGTCTCGTGGCATGGTTCCTTTCCGCGAGGGACCTGGACTGGACCTCCAGCGACAAGGAATTCATCTCTTGTGACCCTGATGGATATACTGCTGCGGGGCTTGCGTGGTTCGACAAGAAGTTTAAGGGTTCAACAGAAGCAGTATACCAGATCTTCGGGTGCATGCATGATATCCCAAATCACGCGCTGAAAATATTCGGCCGCAGCTTCCTCTACTCGAAACCGTTTGACAATGTGGATCACATGGATTTCAAGTTTTGGGAGTACGCGAGGATGGTCCTGTCAGCATTTCATGTGGAGAATGGCGTTGTGCGAGATATTGTCACTGGGGAGTACCTCAGCTATGGCCTCCCTGACAACCGCCGCCGTGACTATAATGTGTATATTGCCGAACGCCGCATTCGCGCGCTCCGTGCTACAGACCTCCCCGTCACCACCACGCTCTTTCGCGGCATATTCACATATCTCAAAAGATCCCAAGAAATGTCCCAAGGTTCGTTCCCCATCATTTGAGTTTTTATCCATTCAGACCTACTCACTGGACACAGAGCTGCGCTGGCAAGAAGCCATACTCCTCGGCACCCTCCTTGCACAGGGTCGCCTGAGCGACCCCAACCCCAACGGTGCTGACATCACCTACATCGTCGCCTTGGAGGTCTCCGATGTGTGCACCCACCATGAGATCTTCAGTGATGATGATTTGAAGTTGTTCTTCGACACTGTCCGCACGTGGATGGAATCGGAGCATCATGTGGAACATCGTGCGTGTGTGATGAAGTGGGCTGCAAAGGACATTAGTAGAGAACTTAGGTCTGCTGCCTCCGAGAGGGATAGCGTTAGAAGATTCGCAGAGTTTTTGGGCATCCAAGTGGATGGTTGAAGTCGGGGCATACTGGGACCTCCTGTATGCATTTTCCTATATGTATAGAATCAAATGGGATCGAGTGTGCCACCCGATTGACAAGAATCGAGGAAATCTTTGACATATCGATACCGTGCTAAGGAGCATGAATCAAACATCATTCTAGGACCTCGCGCTACTGCGGGAGGTGGTGCGAGTATAGAATCAGGAAGCCTCTTCCCCTACAGGTCGCTCGTGTCAGGCTGGAATAGTATTTTGGCGTTGATCGATTTTATCAATTATAATTCTCGTGTAGCTGTGAATTACAGTGCTTTTAGAAAAGGTGAGACAACAAAATTTTGAAAATCAGACATCAGCCGTATTCTGCTACATTTCACTCATCCGGTTCCACCCGTGCAACTATTTTGCAAAGTCTTGTGCTATACGTGCACACTTTTTCAAAAAACAATTATCTCAAGGTATTCAGAAAGCAGCGCAAATATAATTTCTCACCCTTCCCACTTCCTATACTCGCAATAGAATGCTTGAGCATTCGTCATACAGCGTACGACTCAAGAATGACATAAATTGCCAAAGTACGAAATGCACCCTCCGCCCGGCTAGAACCTACGCCCACTCAAACGACCCATCCCCCTCCTCATCCGCCTCGTCCACACGCGCTACACCAAACAAACACCAATCAACATCAACATGCGCCAGCAACAGCACAAAGCACACATACCGTCGAGGAGATCAAACGCGGGCTCCCCCGCGCCGAGCAGGATCTCGCGGAGCGTCACGCTGCGGCCTTCCTCCCCATCCCACCCGTCCATCACATCGTCATCGTCATCGTCTAAGCTCCTATCGTCCTCGCCTGCCTCGGGCAGCTGCACCCCCGGCTCGCTCAGCTCCACTGGACACGCTCCTCCCGCGCCGCGCGCCGCCGCCCCCGGCGTGCGCCCGTGTCCGTGCGTATATAGCCGTGTTCCGCGCGGCGTGTATCCTCCCTCTGCACTCTCCCGTCTATCCGTATCCTGCGCGCTCTGCACCAGCTACGCGCAATAAGCCAGGTGCCGAAGCGTGGAAAGGACGACATACGTACCTTCCAGATCTCCTCCGAGTCCCGGCCTCGAGGGCGCACTGGGTGCCGCGCAGCGGCCAGGGAGCGTCGGATCGAGCGCCTAGGGGCACCTGTCTTCTTTTCCACCGCTGCCGCCGGCCTGGGAAGTGCTGTTGGTTTGGATTTGGATGCGGGTTTTCGTTTGGGTGCGCTGGTATTGGCGGGCGGTGGGGTCCACACACGCATATGCTCTGGCTCTGGTTCTTGCTCCGGTTCTTGTTCGATCTTTGGCTCGTCGTAGCCCGACAAGGATTGCCGGATCCGCTCTATCCGGCTCTCCAGCTCGGCCTCCGGATGTGGAGGCGAAATCTCTGCTAGTAGGTCCGGGGTGGGCGCACTCTATGAGGTTGAGTAAGACATGAGCGTTAAAAGCGGAGGCAGGAGGGAATGGCGAACCTGAAAGTCGACGCCCGTAGGAAGGGCGGGGTGCCACAGATCTAGCGCATTGGCACGTGGATGGAGGTGGATGCGGCGCTGGGCCTGCGCGTGGGCAGTACGCAAGCTCGTGAGCGCGTCGCGCATTGCATGTTGCGTGCGTGTCATCGCGTCCACTTGCACAGCGAACACCGCGGCGGGGCGAGACCCCGCGTCCGCTGCCCTCTCCACACTCGCGCCCTTTTTCCCAGCGGACGCGGACGCAGACGCGAAGATGCGTTTCTTGAGCGCGCGGATATGTGTGGGGTGATGAGCAGCGGCCACGGGAGGAGCTGAGGGGTATTTCTGCAGGAGGCTAGACGCGCGTGAGCACTGCTAGAAAGAGGTGAAGGAGCCTACCTGTGTTTTCTTCGGCGGTGCAGAGTATCGGAGGGGTGTGGAGTGGAGAGCCCGGCGAGGTGGAGGGTGAATTCGAGGGCCGGGCCAGGCCATGTACCACGAGCGTCGCGAGCATGAGATTCAGCGAGGGCGCGTAGACGTGAGTGCTGAGGTGGGCGAAGCGGGAGGAGTGTGGGGTGCAGAGAGAATTTGATCCTAGACACCATTAGATCTGTTGTATATATAGGAAATGTGGGTACGCTGAATGTGCGGAGCTCGTCGGCGCGATGTGTAAGGAGGAGAGCGCGCTGGCGCCATTCAGAGCGGACTGCGAGGGCATGGTGAGGTGGGTGGCGTAGATATGCGGGTCTGGTTGGCGGACGGTGCTGCTAGACGCGTTCATTGCAGACATGAGTGCATGTGTGGACACGCGACGATAAGCCGTTCGAATCTAAGTCCAGATGGGTGATAATGCGAGCACAAGAAAGAGAGGACGCACTTTATTCCCGCACATTCCTCCAATATCGACTTGCGGACTACGACGTCCTTCCACCACATAGCTTGCACCATAGATGGATCCTTTCCAAAGATGGCCTGATGACGGAGGGCCTCGAGATACTTTGCGAGCGATGTACGAAAGGCGAGTGTCTCGGTCGGCTGGAGGCATGGATACACCGGCAGGATCTGCAGATGGTCAGGCGGGACTGTGAGAAGATGAATGACACGGACGGTTCTGAGGGCAGGGCCGGCGATTTGGCCAACGAGAAAGTAGCAGACGTCCTCCATGGATCTGATCCGGTCGCGCAGGCCGCGGACGCGTGGGTCAAAGAGGGCGTGGTCATACTCGGGTTTGGCGGCGTGTGGGTATGAGAGCAGATGCAGGTGCACGAGCAGCAAGAGTGGCAGGGGCAGCGAGAGGATGGTCGTCATTGGCCAAGCGTGATCACGACCACATCGCCAAAGTACGACAAATAGACATCACGTGCGTCCAAGTATGGCAGACCGCTGAAATTCACCCGATCTGGGCAAATCGGTGCCTGTGCAGTGTGAAGCGAGCAAATGGATTTTATTCTTGGGTGGCTAGCTCGCTGACATGTCCAACAAAGGCCAATTCCTTTAGGACCAACTGTGGGCAGTGTCTTCTTGTCACCACCCACCATGACAGAGGATTCGGCCAACCACCCGAACCCGCCTACCACTGAACAGGCCCGGGTTCCTCATCTCTTGCCGTATGTACTTGCGTAGCACCGTCGACTCATGTACCAGCGGTTTCCAACGTGTTGGGCGGTAGGGTCGATGCGATTATCGTTCCGGGCGCTCGGTCGAAGACCCGGATACGTTCGCAGTCCTCGAGTCATTCCCGGTGCGTTCGATGGGCTCATGCGGGGCATGGATCGTCGGTCATGTTTCCCTATCCCCTACCATATCATTTTCTATATCGGACATACTCCCCACATTTCTTATCACATTCCCATCTTACCATCCCACCTTGGACCTGTCGACGCACGAGAGGGTGTGCGGCATGGTACGCTTGTAATCCCCATAAAAGATGGCCCATGTGTCTCATAGGAGTCCGCTCTTCTTTTCCACAACATCCAGAACAAGGTGATGATAGCCGGCACCAGTGACCTTTTCTACACGTATCTTTTAACAGTCGATTAGAGGGCGCCAGTGGCACCCTGCAGTCTGCTGTTGAAGACTAGAAGACCTTGTATCGAACACACCGAACGCCGCTAGTGGGCCGTCCTTATTTACAAGAAAACTGAGGAGTTTAAAATGGCCATTCCTTAAAAGGGAGGTCAAAGCATTGCTGGGTAGCATCGAACGCTTCAATTTGAAGCCATTTTTCTACTCGGAACACAGGGATCATTGGTGTGAGTACCTCTCATTACTAAGGCCCGCCCCATTGCATTCCATAAATATGAGAAAATGCATACGGGAGGCGGAGACCTCACTAAGTCCCGACCTCGGCCACCCCCTGGCTCGCAATGGACTCCATGAACCTCCTGATACTGTTCCTCTGAGAGGCAGCCAACGCAAGGACCACCCCAGCGTGCTCTACAAACTTCTGCACCACCTTCTCACGATTCTCCGCATCAGCCTCGATCCACTTGTAGACAGCATCGAAAAATGACTTGAGATCGCTGGTGCTGAAGATCTCGTTGTACGTGCACACATTAGCGACCTCCTTAACGACGACCTTTAGAGCATGCGGCATGCGCTCCTGCACTAGGAGGGTGCGGAGGAGCATAGCCTTTTGCCAGCGCAGCTCTTCGTGTAGTGGGAAAGTCCGCGAGCGGACCATAAACACCTCATTGAAGAGCTCGGAGGAGACGGGAAGGCGCGAAGCATTGAGCACGCGAATGCGGCGTTCGAAAATCGGCATTACGTCCTCATGGCGGTTGGTGCGGAGGCGGCGGTTGAGGTACACACCAGTGACGATATCCCGCGCAACATCCACGCCCACATTAGGCATGTGCAGGACCTCGCTCGCGTACTCCACGAAAGGTGCCGCACCCGAGCGACGCCACCTCTTGTGTATAAACCCGTCAGCGAGCTGACGCAGCCCGGGAAGCGCGATATCATGCATACACAGGCAGATATGATACACCGCATCCGATGAATATGAGAACCGCTCGTCGAGCCATTCCAGCCCACGGGCGGTATATATGTCGAATGTGCGGGAATAAGAGATGAAATCAATGTCGCAGGTGGTCCAGTCCAGGTCTCTTGCGGACAAGAACCACGCCACGAGGCGCAGTACCACGCGCGACGGTGGGGATCTGAACGCAAACGTCGGGGGGTGGGTATAAAATCCCCAGCGGCGCCTGCCCAGCCGCCTACGGACCCAGTAGATGAGATACTGCAATGCAGGAAGTATGGTCGTGATGATGAGAAAGGCAGTACCAGTCCAGATGACTACGATGACTGGGATGGCCGCCTGCATGTTGAGGCCTTGCAGGAAGTCGACAAGCCCAATGAAAAAGAGGACGACGCCGAGTTCAAGGAGCAGGGGAAGAGCGCCCATGATATCTACAACCCCCCACTGCACGAATCCGTCATATCGGAGTTGGCGTAGAGCGAGATCATGTTTAGGGGACGAGAGCGATATATCGCGCTTGTAGCGCTGGAGCCACTGTTTGCACACGATTCCGAGCAGCCCGGCCCCGAGACTCAATATCAAGCTCAGGAACCAGAATATGTTGATGCGGATGGATGATGCGGACGGGGAGAAGAGTGGTGGCACTGATGCAGTGACATTTTGGCCCGCAAGCTGGGCGGATATGTTGAGCAAGATTTGATTAGTTGCATCCTGCGGGTCAGGCTGAAGCAACTTATACGACTCGATCGTGAATGAGGTGACCACGGCTGAGAATAGACCAGCCTGTGTATTTTTATCAATCAATAATAATTGAATAAGCGAGTGCCAGAGAGCGTACAAATGTGGGCAGTGAATCGACCTCACTAATCCATCCAGCGTAGAAATCCTTGTCAAATTGGTCTACCTTTTCCTTGCATTCTTTCCAGTGATCTCCACCACTCTTGGGCAGTTTGTGAAGGAATGGCTGCCCAGAACGCCAAATCCGCGGTGGTGGCGGCTACATGATAACTATGATTGAGAAATGCACGTGCCGAGGCTAGGCGCAACTCCGGATCCTCTTACCTGATTCCCGGCTGCAGCTGGACGCGAAGAGGGGCCCGTTTTTTCAGTGATAGGCAGGCCTGGGCGGTCAGCTGAATTATCGGACATGGTGGGGACCTGGGATGAGAATACAGACGCCGTTGTTCCACTATATGTTTTCTCATTAGCGCTCGGTGATTAACCCCGACCGTGCATCCTTTAACTTCTAAAAATAAATAGTCAGAATTGTCATTTCCTGGACATGTCAACAAGATAGACGCCCAAAAAATCAAAACCCATTTGCTCAGATCGATCACAATATCGACAAAAGGAAGTCCGAGTAAAAAGAAATAGGGAAGATACCCAACGATGCAAGACAAGAAATCGAGGTCATCGGGACCGCATGTTGCCAACAGTAGAGCAAGAGGTTATGGAGGTAAGGTGTGGAGATAAGACAACGTGGTACGCCAACTGTGTCCGGCGGCCTGATTTTGGCCATTAATGACACGAATCGTACTGAATTGGAGGTTCTGACACGGGCTATCCATGTCACCGACGCTTCTCTTCGACCTGAGTCTGGACTACCACTGCTCAAGCGCTCAGTTGGCACAAGGGTGAGTGGGCACTGGCAAGTGGGGTCACACGAGTCAAACATTCCGGCCCGAAGAAGACCTGCGCGGTTTTATTGCGCTGAAAACTTGAATGGAAACATCGTTCATGGCAATTGGTTTATGCACGATCGCACAAATTTAATGTAGACGTGCCTCTTGCGGCGAGATGAGTGCATGTGTAGACGACTCAACGATAATCCGAGCCCAGATATAGGATAATGTGAGCAAAAGAAAGAGAGGCGCACTTTATGCCTGGACATTTCTCCAACATGGACTTGTGGGTGGCGACATCCTTCCACCACGCGGCCTGCGCCATAGGTCCCGACAGCCTGATGGCGCAGGGCTTCGAGATACAAGCTTGCAAGCGATGTAGGTCCAGGCACGGGTACACCAGTATTTGAATCAATGCATGGTTCGGTGAGACGGTGAGGATGTGAGTGGCACGGACGGTTTTAAGTTGGTCGAGGCCAGTGATAAAAAAAAGGTATATATGTCGCCGCAATCTCATTTTGCGGCGTGTAGGTATAACAACAAAAGCAAGTATACAGGCAACGGACGCCTGAGCCGGGGGAGTGGTGGTCATTGGCTAAGTGTGATCGTGACATAGTCACACATTCCGTCAGAGCACCCCCGGAGTCTGGACAACTGTCTGACGACCTCTGGTGATAGTAAGACCTAGGAAGGCCGAAAAACATCCCCGGCATATGCGTTGCTCAGTCATGATAATCATGTACCCACAATCGCAGAAAATTTGGCATTCCGGGCAGCCATGTGATTACCAACTACCTGCGAACTTTCGCAATGAAAGCTACTGCGAATAACACAATAGTATGGGCGTCTATTGGTAGGTATAGTAATAACTTTTCTCTTCAGGCACCGGTACCTAGCACCCCTCCCAAATGATCATAGTATATACCAGCAACGATCCCGGAAAATAACTGTCTGGAACAGGGGTAAGTGAAACCGCCCTGCGGTGTGTAAGTAGTACCTGCGTTTAAGCGAGGAGATAATACATAGTAATAAACAGTGGCCACCCAAAGATGTGGGATGTGTTGGCGCACAACAATGCTTACACTTCAACCGCCACCAGGATTCGTTCACCTCGTCCTCCTGCCGCACGAGGAAACCCCATTCTATCTTGAAATCTCGGTAATATCATAGCCGGACTCTGCCTAAAACCTCGCAAGTACCTCCGAATCCGTTATCTCGGCTGGTGCGTCCTTGGCGCCATCGGCGCATTGACAGACGACGATGGCGAAGAACTTGAATTGAGCGGCGGGATACTCGACCAGGCCATATATCACTACGCTGTCCCACTGGTCCAGGACACCCTCGCCCGCGCTGTCGGCCTTGAGGCCACCAGGCGTCCACCTTCCAGTAGAGAGGATGCATTTCCCGCGATACGGGAAGCCGACTTGGATTACGCCACCAAGTTACCGGCGCGCGACGGGCGCTGTGTGTGGTCGAACATCATGGGAATAATTGGGGTGCCTATTATTCCTCATAAGAGAGGAGATGAGGTACATGCACCCCTATTATTCCTTCTCCGTGCGGCTGACTGGTGTGCACCACCAACAGTGGCTGCGGCTCATCATCGCCAACGGTCCTATTGACGAAGGCCTGGACCCGGCGCTGCGCACAGTCGACTTCGAGAACGGGTTCTGTGCCTCACCCAACGACCGCTTCCGCCAGATCGCCCGGGACGCCGCCGTGCTCAAGGTAAGTACACGCCACCCCCAGCAGGGTGGGAAACGCTCATTCATGTCCACTAGACACCGAATCCAATCTTGGATACCACCGACGTGCCCGCACGACGCACACGCCTCGTGCATCCGGACCTTAGCTACCCTCTCGATGCGCGGTACACGCTGCAGTGGCTCTTTCCCGCGAACCCCTGCACGCTCTCGTATATGCCCAACAACAGGGACGCAACATTCCTAAACCACCAGCTGCCTCGCCCCGCGGACCTCCTATTGCATTACAACTACGGCGCTGCGGCGGTGAAGAACTGGGGCAAGAACGTGGGCGCCTTGGACCAGCTCCCGCGCGTGCTATCCCCCCACCACAGGCCGGTGGACCCTGCGGAGGAAGCGGTGTGGGACGAGGACGATGTGATACTGTTCCTATGGTCTAATTCAAAGTCGGTGGAGAGATCTGCATGGGAAGGGGGAGAGCACATGGATCACATGGAGGAGTGCTTCATTGATGCAGATGGTTGGCACGCTTTGGACGGCGGTTCGCCCGCCGGGGCCACCGGAAACGATGGTTCATTCTCTGGGGATGACCCGACAGGAGAAATATCAATCGCAGGGGCTGTGCACGTACGTAGAGCAGCCGGTCCAAGCTAGAGCCAGATGTTATCGGGCATATGAATAAATTTTAAATAATATGTCAGAGAGACGTGCTTGATTGTTGTCAACAGGTTGCTCCACCACCCGGTCCCATCTCATAAATATAGGAAAATCCATACAGGAGACCCGAGTAAGCCCTGGCCCCGGCCATGCCCCTACTTCACCAAAAACTGCATGAACTGCGCAACACTGTCCCTCTCCGAATCAAGGGCCCCATCAGCGCACCCTACGAATTTCTGAGCTACATTTTCATGATACTCTGTACCACTCTCCGTCCAGGTGCGAACGGCCTCGAAAAACGACTCTAGGTCATCGTCGCTGAAGGCATTATGGTGAGCGCACACATCAAAGGCCTCTGTAGCGACAACTCCTAGAGCATGGATGCGCTTCTGCACTAGGAGGGTGCGGAGGAGCATAGCCTTCTGCCAGCGCAGCTCTGCATGTAGTGGGCAAATCGGTAAATGACAATACCCCGAAAAAGATGGGGAGCGAACCTGAACACATGACGTGACCCTCGAACACGCTGTAGAAGAGCTCGGGGGAGACGGGGAGGTGCGAGGCGTGGAGCACACGCACGCGGCGCTCGACGACGAACCCATCGTCGCGGTGGTGGTCGAGATGGAGACGGTGGTCGAGATATACCCCAGTGACGATGTCCCGCACTACTTCTTCCGCCACATCAGGCATGAGCAGAACCTGTTGCGCGTACTCCTCAAAGTGCGCTGTGTCCGCGCGATACGACTTCCCATCGCGTTTGTGCGTATATTTCCGTACGGCGAGAAGATCTTCAGCGAGCTGATGCAGCACGGGGAGTGTGACATCATGCATGCACTTGCAGATCTGGTGCACTACATCCATCGAATGCGCAAACCACGCGTCGAGCCATGTGAGCCCGCGGGCGGTGTATGTTGCGAGGGTTGTGGGATCGGAGATGAAGTGGATGTCACGCGAAGTCCAGTCCAAGTCACGTGCGGAAAAGAGCCATGCCGCAAAGCGCAGGATCGCGGACGACTGTGGGGACCTGAATGCGAACATCGGGGGGTGGACGTATTGCCACTTGGCCAGCCGCCTGCGGGCCAAGTAAGCGAGATATTGAAATGCAGGCGCCGTGGTTGCGACAAAGCAAAGAGCGATACCAGCCCCCATGATGATGACAACCGGGATGGCTGCCTCCACGTTGAGGCTTTGCAGAAAGTCGACAAGTCCGATGAAAAAGAAGAGAACTCCGAGCTCGAGGAGCGGGGGGAGAGCCCTAAGGATATCTACAGGTCCCCACCGCATGAATCCCTCATATTGAAATTGGTGCAGAGCAAGGTCTTTTTCATAGGGCAGCGATACATCACGCTTGTAGCGTCGGAGCCACTGCTTGCACACGATTCCGAACAGCCCAACCCCGAGACTGAGCGACAAACTCAGGAACCAGACTATGTTAATGCGGATGGACGACGCGGACGGAGAGAAGGGCGGTGGCGCCGATGTGGTGATATTGTGATTTCCAAGTTGGGCAGATATGTTGAGCAAAATCTGATTGCTCATATCCTGTGGGTTAGGTTGAAGCCACTTATACGACTCGATCGTGAATGCGGTGACCACAGCAGAGAATAGACCAGCCTATAGCTTCTATCAATCAATCAACTTTGAGGTCAATGAGAGCATACAAATGTGGGAAGTGAATCAATCTCGCTATTCCACTCAACCCAGAGATCCTTGTCGAACTGGTCTGCCCTGTCCTTGCATTCTTTCCAGTGATTCCCGCTCTCAGGTAGTTTGTGATGGGGTGGCTGCCCGGAACGCCAAATCCGGGCCGACGGTGGCTACATACATGATTGAGCTATGCCTGCGCCGAAGATGGTCCTCTTACCTGGTCTTCGGATTTCACTGCGTAAGATGCAGCTCGGGGCAAAGGAGGAGCCTTTTCATTCAACATGGGTGGTTGGCTGAGTTCTCTGTCGTGGTGTGGGGCACAAGAAGACAACCATCACTGCAGGAGTTCGAAGTGAGAAAGATCTCCATGGATTTCCACGACGTCGAGACTCGATAACAGCTAAATTCAGATTAATTCGACCAGTGTTCCAAATATTTGGCCCAAGTCAAGTGGCAAGAAATTACATAATATTTGCTTCTGAGCATCACCGGCCTGCGTCACCGCCAGGTTCCCGGCCGGGCGAGACCGGCCAGACTGATCAGCGCGTAAGTACACCGCCAACAAGCCAAAACTGTTTCCTAACCTTTGGCCCAAAATGGTTGTCATAGTGTCACGTAGATACATCCCTAAGGGTGGAACCGTCACTTCGGTGACGTTGCCCGCATGGCCCTGGCCAATATTAAATGATAATGTTATCTCACCCTCCCTTTTTGTGATCGAAGCAGTATTGAACACGTCCCAAATGTGAATATATTCACCGGATCCGGCAGCAGCACCCGGGTGTTATGTTTGCCAAGGATCAGCGCCAAACATCAGGGAAGTATTGAGCTTCAGACCTTGTGTCAAGGTCTGAAGCTCGGGCTAGCCTATGGTCTGATACTCGGGCTGGGTTAGGGTCTAGGGTCATATTGAGACATGGTTGGATGCTCGTATTGGCGCATGGTTGGGTGCCCACATTGGTGCGTGGTTGGGTGCCCGTATTAGCATGCGGCTGGACACCTGTATTGGCCTGAGCATACGGTTGGAGGCTTATAATAAGGGTGCGATTTGGCACT